>SSNR01000300.1:70826-107245 GCA_006937965.1 Callopanchax toddi
ACCTGATCACTATTAGACCTGATCTCTACCAGACCTGATCACTATTAGACCTGATCTCTACCAGACCTGATCACTACCAGACCTGATCACTACCAGACCTGATCACTGTCAGACCTGATCACTACCAGACCTGATCACTACCAGACCTGATCACTACCAGACCTGATCACTACCAGACCTGATCACTGTCAGACCTGATCACTATCAGACCTGATCTCTACCAGACCTGATCTCTACCAGACCTGATCACTACCAGACCTGATCATTACTAGACCTGATCATTACTAGACCTGATCACTACCAGACCTGATCACTCACTACCAGACCTGATCATTGTCAGACCTGATCACTGTCAGACCTGATCTCTACTAGACCTGATCTCTACCAGACCTGATCTCTACCAGACCTGATCTCTACCAGACCTGATCACTACCCGACCTGAGCACTACTAGACCTGATCACTGTCAGACCTGTCGAATTAATAAATCACAGAACCTGTCTGACAACATGAAGGAGGCTTAAAGATCTCAAAAACCAACACATCATGCCCCATTATAAATAATTTAAACAACAAAATTACTCAGAACATTTAAAGCACTTCAGGCCTCATCTGGCTAAAGTTTAGGTCAAAAGTCATCATTCAACCTCTTCTAACCCAAAACAACACAACGACTTGTCTGACGTTGACCCATGGGCGTAGATTTGGGATGGATGGAAGTCACATGTCCCCACCAATACCCAGTGATCACCAAATTGTCCCAACCAATAACTCGATCCAAGAGTGCAGAAATAGCGCTGCATCCTCACCAACAATACGTGCAGTGCTGCTGTGTGTGGACGGACCTGTGTCCAGGGTAAGGAGGCGTACGTGTCTTCTGGATCGACCAGTGCAAGCCCCTAGCTGCCCGTGCCAAGCTGCTAACGCCGACGGCACCTGCTCTGGGTCCGGATGTGGACTGGGCTGGACTGGCAATCGTGCATTTTCCTGCTGATGGTAAATCTGCGGTGGTCCAGACCAGGACCAGCAGGACGAATGACTTTAATCTGTACTTCCTGTTTTGGCAGTTTGTCTTTGGCAGTGTGTGTCTGGTTCCATCTGGCGTAAAACCAACACTTGGTTTCAGATAAACATCAACAGTAAGACATGGTGGTGGTAGTGTGATGGTCTGGTCTTCAGGACCTGGACCACTGGCTGTGATTGATGGAACCACGAATTCTGCTGACTACCAGAAAATCCTGAAGGTCTGATCTTTAACCTAAAACAGGTCATGGATGCTGAAAAGCTTTCCATTGCTGCTGAATTAAAACATATTTGGGGATTATCATCTGATTTATGGAATCAAATACTTCCAGTTTACTTTGTTATGAAGGCAGTAATAAAGGATGTAGTTGATTCTGTATTTAAAGAAGCGTAACGTGTAGAAATGTGTAGAGGTTCTATTTTCTGTTTAATGATTTCTCTGGCGTCTCTGTGTGCAGATGTAACCACAGACTCCCTGGACCCCCCTGTGTATTTCCACACCTCTGCTGACTCCAGCACAACATGCACGCTGAAATCCGGTTATGGCTCCCTCTCAGACACACCGTCCATTATTTCCATTCCCCCCAGCCTCTCCCCTCCTCCCTCCGCTATGCCCTTCCCTCCCCTCTTCCTCCCCTCTCGCTCTCTGAGAACTATATCCGCTCAGGATCTGGAGAAGAGTTGCATCTGACATCAGGATCGTAGCTGTTAGATGTGTTTTTAGTTTATTCTTGCAGAATCATCTCATCCACGCCTGAAACTAGATCTGTAACCACTCACAGCCTTTTCTACATCTCCTGTAAACATCTGACAGTAATATATGTGATGTGTAGACACTCGTGTTGTATGTCAGATACTGTAAAGATTTAAAGGATGTCACCAACCCTCTGAGTAATAAACATCTCTGTTAAAAACTAAAGTCCCTGATGTTTGATTTCCTCTCCTTAAATAATCTTTTGAACCTTTCCAGGGACAAAGTTTCCTGGATGACAATATGATCACTAGAGCAGTCAAACTCCTCCACCATGATAAGGTGGTTCAAGAAGGAGAAGATGAGGTTGTTTACATGTGGTGTCTCTAGGATGACCTGCAGAGACAATCTGGGCTTACATTTTTGAAATCACTATGAAACCAGTCACTTAGGTAGTATTTGTGTTCTAAAAATTAATCCCAGTTTTGCATGATTCAAATAAAGGTCCAGGTAATGGGACAGAGTGACCTCTAGTGGCATAATCTGGTAACTTCAGCCAAATGAACACAGTCTCTCCCTGAGCCTCCAACAGAAACTGTTGTAGCTGCAGATTAGCATCTTTAAATACACATTTATGACAGTAAAAACATAGTCATTTTGTTTTAATTCTAAAAGACATCACATATGTGTAAACTGGCTGTTTCATGTGATGAAATGTACAGAATGCAATGTTCTATATTTGGGTGATAAAGTTTTTGCGGCACAGCCTTGAATCCCAGTACTAAATGTTATAAAACACGAATCTTGTAGTAAAAGGTAAAAAAAAAGTATGACTTTTAATGAAGACTGATGAATGAAAAATGATACTTTTCATGATAATTTTAAAGATTTTGCTCCCATGATGTTTAATGCTATGAAAGAAACATAATGCAAAAAATCACAAGAGAAAGTATTACGATGATATAAACTCCTGGCTGAAATGTTTTTCCTTTTCACATATTTTTATTTTTGAATGTTTTATTTGTTTAAAATGATTCATTTTAGGATGAGAAGTTGGTCTTTTCACACCATTTTGGTGAAATCCAGTTTATGAAAAGTGATGTTTTTGGTCAAGAAAATGACATCCCTTCACTTAATGAATTAATGCCACTGAGAAGAGAAAAAAACAAGGAGAGTTTTGACATTAAATTTGAAATTTTAGGGAACAAGAAGAGAGAAACTTACAGAAAAAAGTTGAAATGTCAAGAAGGAAGTTTGAACACAATTTACAGATCAAAAGTCAAAATTAGTTTCAAGCTCAGCCTTCTGAACTAAAACTCTTCTGATCCTTTTGGTTTTGAAGTTCAGGTCCTCTGGACTCTTAGCCGAATTTTGACCTCATTTCTAGAATTTCAACTTTTTTCTCTCACATTTCCTCGTTTTATTTGATTTCCTACCCATCAGTGAAACACAGTGTTCACACAAAAACTCAGAATGTGACTCAAACTGGATAAACCATCCCCCCGTTTTGGATTTTAGACATATATTTTAGATTTTTTGTAGCGGTTTGCTGAGTTTTGAATGCCTGTAAAATGATCAGAGCAACTTTTAAAAATGTACTATTATAAAAATGTCTACAACATGAAGTTTTAGGTTATTTTCGCACATTTTCAGTGTCAGTTTGAATGTTTTTGAGCCACACAGAATCTAGAATCTAATATTTTGCTTATAATAAAAATCCTTTTCTAATTCCTTACAGAATATCATTTATAGCGGGTTTATTTTGCCACATTAGAGCCGATAACCTGCATCTCCTCGCCCTGGAGGCAGGTCCGGTGACTTGTGTTCATTAGCTTCGATCGGACCGTGTTTACGCTCCATTCAGAGCCTGTGCGCTCCGAGAATAGCCTTAGATGAACAGTCGGTGCTTAAAACAGAGCCTGCCGGTGGGAGGAAGTGACATCCACCTTCCACTCCACACACTTGGAGAGATTAGCGCGCCGGCAGCTGTAATCTCTTTTCAGGACCAAGGCCAGAGGCACCGTTTGGCCATGAATCCTGTCGAAAGTTCCCCAAAGACGATCCTGGAATAAAAAACAAACAAAAACGTGGGAGTGAAAATGTTAAGTCGGTTTATTAGAAGTTAAGAGTAAAGCTCGGGACAATCCGCGGTGCTGACTCTGGGGTCTGTGGGTAAAAAGCAGCAGAGGAGGATCTGTGCGCTCTGACAGGAGCGCGCAAAGAGTCCACTTTGTTTCGGTCCTGGAGTCGTGAGGATGGAGATCCGGCCGGACAGGTTTAAGATCGTGGCAGCAAGGACTCTCGGGAAAATCTACGGGTATGTAAACGGATTTTATTGGAATCTGCTGAGTTTGTCTCCTTATCCTGAGGAGATCAAGATGTTCTCAGACCTGGATTATCAAACACATCTGCATCTTTAGACCAATAAATGTTTGATTTAAATTATAAATAACTCTCTGCTGCACTGCAGGATGCTAACATCATGTTTTCTCACAGGCTTTGAAGCCAAGCCATGATTTTTAAACAGTCCAGTAAAAGTAAAATGATCCGATTTGCTTCCTGGGGACAGAGAACAGAATTAACTTTCATTTTAGGCCAAATCTGTCCCATCAGGGTAAGATGAAGCCTGGATCAATACCTGGATCCGTTTCTGCTGGGCTTTACATTGTAGAGCTCCAGAGGAGTTGGATTATTTTTCCATCTCAACCCTAGAATATAAAAACAGGCCATGTTTGATGAGGCGTTTTTGTTCTTTTTTATTATTATTCCACCAAAAACTTTATGAAGAGTTTTTCCACTATGTAGTGAAGTTTCTGGCTTTTTATGGCAATATACAATTTTTCCAAGTTACATTTTGATTTAGTGAAGAGCAACCAATGTGATGAAGGATCAAAATCAGAAAATCAAATCATGTTAGGGGGACTTATTGCAACTTTACAGCTCCTGTTGGCATTAAGGTGCAAAAAAAAAAGCAAGCATGCCACACTCAGAAATCAGAGGAGTGATCTGAGAACAAGCAGGTATTGATGGAGCCCCCTTTCTCTCTCTCTCTTGGGATTTGATGCAGTGTCTCAACACTTAAATCCTCTCCACAAATAGCCTCTCCTCTTCAAGCTGTCGGCCTGCGTAAATCCCTGCAGGATGTTCACCTGGGCTATCTCTTCCCCATAAGTAGCCCGTCACAGTGTCCCTCCCTCCCCCTCTCATCTTATAGTGCATCTAACAACCAGGATTAGACCACTCGGCCCACACGGCAGGATGCTGTAAGCTGTCGTTTCCGTTAGGTGCACGTGCTCCAAGGTGTTCCCTCTGCTGCTGTGTGTAACACCGGACAGTTCCTGTCCTCTGCATGAGGAGGAGGTCGCTTCAAGCTGGATGAGCTTCTTTGATTTGCCACAAAAACATAAAAATCTGCAGCTACAGTTTAAAGTAGCAGCTACTGATGTTGATCTGCAGGAATAGAAAGTGATTTTACTCACTTTGACTCTTGATTTCTATCCATAAATGTAAAATATTGTGTGCATCACTTGTTTGCAGGCATTAAATGTAAAATCCAGACTTAACAGTTTTCACTGATGTTTAAAACTGAACGTATAATTTAGTCTTGAGCTACTGTTGGTCAAAAATATGTTTTTAAAATGCAAGTCAGTTTTATATTTAATCAGACCATCTCAATAAAATATTCTCACATAATTCAAGATGAAGATCACTTCAGGGCTTTTAACTGCAGCACTCCCTCTTACTCACTGTATCCTTTCAATTTGCAGAAGTTATTTGACTCTCTTTTATCCAATCAGTTATTCCAAGCTGCTAAACTCTGAATCAGCTCGACTGCTTTAACATTCGTCCTTGACGTATAAATTAAGAGATTAACCTCGAAGGAAAAGCATCTGTTTTAATGCAATTTGTCTTCTTTAATGTAATCAAATCTCAAAATGATGATTGTTTTTAGTTTGTTTAAAAGAATGCAAACATGTTTTTGAGAGTTATGGGAGGAAATCCAGATAGGTTTTCAGGAGTACCTCAGCTTTTCTTTGCTCTAGGGGTCAGTGATGGGAAGTCACATGCAAACATATATTTTCCAAAGAAAAAACCTCCCCAACACAAACGTCCTCTGAAAACAAGTAAATAAATTGGGGTTGGAGAAGAACTAAATGTTGTGGATGTGTGTGAGACGATGTGAGAGTCAGGGGAGCTGAAGGTAAAAAGGCAGAGTGAAGATGATGATGAGGAGACAGGAAGAAGGAGGAGAGGCACGCCCAGACAAAAATAGACAGAGAGTCAGAGATATCCTATTAATAATTTAACACAGAGGATCATTAATACTTCATTGCTGGAGAAGATGGTTGAAGTCCCTGAATGCAGGCTTACAGTAACTAAAGAGAGCAGGTTTGTTTTATCAGTGTGTAGCTCTGTGAATGTCAAACACAGATTGTTGACAGAAACACAAAAATGTTTCTACTGGTGTTGTTTTAATGAATCTACAGGATGAACATCATCTAAAACAAGAAAACTACAAATATTACTGTTAAAAGCTTTTCTTTATCATGATTTTGATCCCTGAGGTGCTGATAAAACATGTTCCTTAGAGTGAATCACCCAGGATTAAAAAAAAAACATCTTGTTGATAATTCTTCAAACATTATGTGCATTATTTTCCATTGTTAATACCAGAATAGATAGGATCCACTATTCTTTTGTTTAGGTGTTTGGTGTTTTTATCGCAACATTAAATACACACAAAACGAAATGCTTCTTCGAGATTTTCCTGAATCTTTTTTTCATTGTATCTGGATCAGATGAAACTTAAACACTTTAAATCTACATCCGGCTCAATCTGGGGGCCACCACACATACACACATGTGAAAACCTCTCATACACGCATGTGAAAACCTCTCATACACGCATGTGAAAACCTCTCATTCACATGTGAAAACCTCTCATACACATGTGAAAACCTCTCATACACGCATGTGAAAACCTCTCATACACACATGTGAAAACCTCTCATACACATGTGAAAACCTCTCATACACATGTGAAAACCTCTCATTCACACATGTAAAAACCTCTCATACACGCATGTGAAAACCTCTCATACACATGTGAAAACCTCACATACACATGTGAAAACCTCTCATACACACATGTGAAAACCTCTCATACACGCATGTGAAAACCTCTCATACACACATGTGAAAACCTCTCATACACATGTGAAAACCTCTCATACACATGTGAAAACCTCTCATACACATGTGAAAACCTCTCATTCACACATGTAAAAACCTCTCATACACATGTGAAAACCTCTCATACACATGTGAAAACCTCTCATACACATGTGAAAACCTCTCATACACATGTGAAAACCTCTCATTCACACATGTAAAAACCTCTCATACACATGTGAAAACCTCTCATTCACACATGTAAAAACCTCTCATACAGATGTGAAAACCTCTCATATACACATACACATGTGAAAACCTTTCATTCACACATGTAAAAACCTCTCATACACATGTGAAAACCTCTCATTCACACATGTGAAAACCTCTCATTCACCCATGTGAAAACCTCTATACACACTTGTGAAAACTTCTCATACACACATACACATGTGAAAACGTCTCATACACACATTTAAAAACCTCTCATACACACATACACATGTGAAAACCTCTTATACACACATGTGAAAACCTCTCATACACACATGTAAAAACCTCTCATACACGCATGTGAAAACCTCTCATACACACATGTAAAAACCTCTCATACACACATGCAAAAACCTCTCATACACATGTGAAAACCTCTCATACACATGTGAAAACCTCTCATACACACATGTAAAAACCTCTCATACACACATACACATGTGAAAACCTCTCATACACACATGTGAAAACCTCTCATACACATGTAAAAACCTCTCATACACACATGTGAAAACCTCTCATATACACATACACATGTGAAAACCTCTCATACATACATGTGAAAACCTCTCATACACACATGTAAAAACCTCTCATACACGCATGTGAAAACCTCTCATACACACATGCAAAAACCTCTCATACACATGTGAAAACCTCTCATACACATGTGAAAACCTCTCATACACACATGTAAAAACCTCTCATACACATGTGAAAACCTCTCATACACATGTGAAAACCTCTCATACACACATGTAAAAACCTCTCATACACACATGTGAAAACCTCTCATACACACATACACATGTGAAAACCTCTCATACACATGTGAAAACCTCTCATACACATATGAAAACCTCTCATACACACATGTAAAAACCTCTCATACACACATGTGAAAACCTCTCAAAAACACATACACCTGTGAAAACCTCTCATTCACACATGTGAAAACCTCTCATACACACATGTGAAAACCTCTCATTCACACATGTAAAAACCTCTCATTCACACATGTGAAAACCTCTCATTCACACATGCGAAAACCTCTCATACACACATGTGAAAACCTCTCATACACACATGTGAAAACCTCTCATACACACATACACATGTGAAAACCTCTCATACACATGTGAAAACCTCTCATACACATATGAAAACCTCTCATTCACACATGTAAAAACCTCTCATTCACACATGTGAAAACCTCTCATTCACACATGCGAAAACCTCTCATACACACATGTGAAAACCTCTCATACACACATGTGAAAACCTCTCATACACACATGTGAAAACCTCTCATACACACATGTGAAAACCTCTCATTCACACATGTGAAAACCTCTCATACACACATGTGAAAACCTCTCATACACACATGTGAAAACCTCTCATACACACATGTGAAAACCTCTCATACACACATGTGAAAACCTCTCATTCACACATGTGAAAACCTCTCATACAGTCATACATTTAAGCATCAGATAAATAATTACAGCTAAACATGTTAGAAAAACAAATATTTGAACGTACAGCAGCAAACTCAGTAAAACATGCTAATAACCTACATTGATGGAGCAGGGCTTAAGCCTCACACTGGAACAAACCACTAGGGGTCACTCTTTTGTTCTTGCTTCAACTTTTGAGTTCTTGTAGAAAGTCTTGAAAATATAAATACAATCGCTGATCTGAACCTGATGGAGTTTCCTTTAGCATAATGAAAACCCCATTTTGACGTGAATCTTTAATACATGTTTAAATACACGCTTTGCTGTGAGACGATGAAAATCAGTGATGCATTCAATCAGCATCTTCTTGTCTTCCTCACCACAGTAGATTATGTTAGATTATTGCATATTATACATGATAAAACACAAATAATTGTGTGACATATTACAAGTGAAGAGCATTTAATGTAAAGATGTGATGTCTAGATGCTTACAATAAGGAAAGTAGTAATATAAAACAAGTTGTACTCCAGCCTGGTGAGAGAACTCAGCCCTGCACGTGTTAATACATATTTGATGCTTCTTAGACAGGAAGCCTGCAAAGGTCACGTTTTTCTGCACTTCCCAGCAAGAAGAAAGGATGAACCAGATTCTGTTTTGAGTCTTTTGTGTTCGCTGAAGTCTGTTTCTCACTGCTGGTCAGTTTTGATGGGAGAAAAATCCACTGTACATGAACACCCTGAGGATGAGTCAAAGCCTTTCTCTGCAGGCTAATAGACCTTATGTTGACAGGTTCTTGTTAAGGCTCAGTCAAACTGACACAAGTGAATGTCTGGATCCATTTAATTCAGCCACGGCTGTCTGTTTATAAGAACATATCCAGTGATCTGAGATGTGTTTTAGGTTCACTCAGTTCAAACTCCTTGCAGAGCGCTTGAGAAGAAACAGGAAAATGGTGAAACCATCGAGCTGTCGGCGGAGGGCCGGCCAGAGCTGGTGCAGGAGAAGGAGCTGCCCGTGGTGGACTGCACATGCTTCGGCCTGCCCAGGCGTTACATCATCGCCATCCTCTCTGGAATCGGCTTCTGCATCTCCTTTGGTATCAGGTGTAACCTGGGCGTGGCCATCGTCAGCATGGTCAACAGCCACACGGTCCTCAGAGACAACAAGGAGGTCATAGTGGTGAGTGACGACTCAACAAGGTCAAAGTTGTTCCTGTTTTATAACCAGAGAAAGCCTTTTTATCATAACAGATTCTGAGATTTGACAAAGCAGGAGTGGAACTAGTTTCTGGAATGATGCTTCAGTTTGATCAGGTTTTCCTATAAACCATAACGGAGAGCCACAAATTTTAATATCGAGGAGAGCTTTTAATTGGATGTCAAGTTTCACAGACAGAAGGGGTGGATCTGTCGTTGTTTCTATGGAAGATAAACAGAGAAAACAGAGTTAATGGAGCAAAAGCTACAAACATGAAGGGTAGAGAGAGTAAAGCCAGCAGAAAGAGGATGAATAAGATGAATTCTTGTGGAACACAAAATAGGACTAAAACTTCTAAGAATAAGCTAATCAAACCAGAATAAACAAAACAGAAAATGAAAAGAAACCCAATAAAACGTACAGCTCATAAAAGTGATGTGAAGTACTGATGGTCCTTCAGTAGGTGTCCCTGTTGGGCCACTTCTCTTCATGTGTTCCTTCATCTGAGCTGATGGTAATTTCACTTACCATCAGAAGCTGTTTTTATCTTATATACTTTATGTATTTTTTGCACTGCAGGGAATATTAATGTACATATAAAGAGTCATCATTTGACCTTCATATCCCAACAGAAAGCACAGTTCAACTGGGATCCAGAGACAGTGGGAATGATCCACGGCTCCTTCTTCTGGGGATACATCGTCACCCAGATCCCTGGAGGGTTTATCTGCCAAAAGTTTGCAGCAAACAGGTCTGTTCTTCCTCTATCATGTGTTTTATATTAATAGAACAATATTAAAACATCGTGTCTCTTTTTTGTTGGTTCTAGAGTGTTTGGCTTTGCTGTGGTGGCCACATCTTGCCTGAACATGTTGATCCCTACAGCAGCACGGATACACTTCGGCTGTGTCATCCTTGTGAGGATTTTCCAAGGACTAGTAGAGGTGCATTCTTATAACCTAATTGCATTAAAATGTGCAATTTCTGTTTGTAAACACTTAAGATGTGTATTTTGGAGTATTTCTCATGGGTAACATGTCCTGTCCTGCAGGGGGTTTCGTATCCAGCCTGTCATGGGATTTGGGCAAAATGGGCCCCTCCTCTTGAAAGAAGCCGCCTGGCCACAACGGCCTTCTGTGGTGAGTTCAGGGTCATTAACACATCTTTGAAAAAGTTCTTACTAACTATTAGTATGACAAATAACTTCCTTTTAGAAAATGACTCAGCAACACCTTTGTTTATCTGTTAACTGCTGTAACTATATTTCATCCATTAAAGTCAAACATTATTAGGTTTCAGCCTCTTAAAATGTTACTTTTCATACTTCATAGCCTTGAACATTTATGCTACATTACACATACTTTTTAACCATATTTAATCTTTATTTAAAGGTGGAATTAAATATGCAAGAATTAAATTAAACTAGATGTTTTTCCTTTTCTAGGTTCGTATGCAGGCGCTGTGATTGCCATGCCTTTAGCTGGAATCCTGGTCCAGTACTCTGGATGGTCTTCTGTCTTCTATGTCTACGGTAAAACTCCTCTGAGTCCACAGACCTTCATCTAAATCTCCACTCAGAGTAAAACACACAGATTATTAAAAACAAAAACCAGAAACTCTGCAGCAGAATTTTCAGACCTCATCTAACAATCTGTCATCATGAGGATCAGAGTACCAGACAAAGTGAAGACAGATTTTAGAACATGAAAACACTCACGGCCCTGCAGACACACCCGTTACAGGATAAAGGAGGCGGTACATAATGAAACCACAAGGACAGGAAAACCCCAACAGATAGGGACTGCAGTCATAAACATTCTATTCTGTTTTCGATTGATCTCAACCCTATTGGTGCCTTCTCCAGAAAGTTTAACATTCTGTTTCATTGCTATGCTGATGATACTCAGGTTTATATTCCTGTTAGCTCTGGAATAAGCCAGCTTAAAGACTGCTTATCTGAACTGAGAGCTTGGATGGCTGAACATTTTTTAGATCTGAACAAAAAAAAACAAAAAACTGAACTTTTAGTGATTGGTCCTCCAACAAAAGCTCAACTGGGCCTGGAGCTCATCAGCTCTCTTGCTGACTTTAGTAAACAGCATGTCCATAATCTGGGGGTCATCTGTGACAGTGACCTCTCATTTGAGAGGCACGTTAGCTCAGTAGTTATTATCTTCAACTTCGGCTTTTATTTAAGGTTAAACCTTTTTTATTGAGGAGGGATTTGGAGAAAGCGATTCATGCTTTTATCTTTTCACGTCTAGACTTTTGCAACTCTCTTTTATGGAATCAACAAATCCCTAATTAGGAGGCTGCAGTTGGTCCAAAATGCAGCTGCTCGATTCCTAGCTGGTGCTAGAAAATATGATTCTGTGTCCCCGATCCTAGCTTCCTTACACTGGCTACCTGTTAGTTTTAGAATTGAGTTCAAAATTTTATTGTTGGTTTTTAAATCTTTGCATGGGAATGCACCCCCGTATTTATCAAACCTGTGTGTTCGCTACTGCCCGACCAGAGCTCTCAGGTCCTCTGGTCAACTGACCTGATTGTGCCTCGCTCTAGATGCAGGACCAGAGGTGACAGGGCTTTTGCTGCTGCTGCTGCCCCTCGTTTGTGGAACTCCTTACCACTATACATTAGGGAGTCTCCCTCGACTGAACTGTTCAAGTCTAGGCTAAAGACCTACTTTTATTCCCTTGCTTTTAGTAATCATCGATTTTAGTCTGTTGGGTTCTTATTGGTTTCATGATTTTATTGTTTTTAGACTCTATGATGGTATTTCTTATTTGTTCTATTGCATGATTTTTATGGTGTTCTTATCTGTGCTTCGATTTTATTCTGTTTTTAGACTTTATGATTTTATTTCTTATTTGTTTTATCGCTGAGCACTTTGGCTAAAGCTATATGCTCTTGTAAATGTGCTATAGAAATAAAGCTGACATTGACATAAACATATTTTCACACACACAGTAAAAGGATTACCTAAACTAATAAATACTTTTAAACTGCACTCATTTAACCTGTTTATGAAACTATCCAGTTCTACATGACAGGCAGAACGTCTAGAGTTAGGTTCAAGATCAATTCAGTTGAGAGTGTTTCAAAACGTGTGCATTTGTCATGTCCTGCCCTCTTTGTGTTCAGACTTCTGTCTGTTCCCCTGTGTTTTCCATGTTCCTCCTCCTGTGTCCTGCACTAATCCTCCACAGGTGTGTCTCGTCTCCCTGATCACCTCCCTCCCTATATATGCTGTTTAGTTCAGTTCCTCATGTTGTCTCTCTGGCCTTGTTTGTCCTGTGTCTCCCTGAGTTCTGTGCAGTTTTTTTAAAATTACCTCACCTGTTCCTGCCTCCATCCTCCTACACTTGGGTCCTGCATTTACCCCGACCATGACAGCATTTTATTTAAAGAGTCACACAACATTTTTGATGTTTCACATGAAGTATGTTGAGGCTAATGCACATTTAAAAAAATCTGCAACTGTATTAAAAACAACTCCAACTCGGAGTCAAACTGTAGCTACAAATATAAAATATCAATATGATATTTAGGTTTTATTTTCATGTTATTATAGTTCCAATTCAAACCTGAAGGTGGTAGTTTCATGGTTTGGATTGCTGCCAAAGCTGATTGATATTAACAAACACACTTACAGTTTTACAGATATTGAGTTCTAATCTGGTGTTGTTGTTTAGCTGAGAGTCATTAACAACATAGACTCTGAGCTCCATCACATCAGGTAAGATTTTAGTTTTAAATGGTGCCGTCCAGAACCTTTAACACAACTTGGAGTATCACTAAGTACTTTAGAGCAAATTAAATAAACCAACAGACACACATCAGCAGTAGAAAGGAAAACATACCCACAGTAACAGGAAACATCAGTAAATAAAAAAGGATTCAACTTCAAAATAACAAGATTAAAATGAAACAAGCCAGAGAAACTGAGGAAACACCAGAATGTTTTGTTAATTACAAATAGAATCATAAAATACTGAAATTAATTCTAATATGAATAAAATTAAGATTAAAAGCTACATGAAGCCTAATTTACTTTCTGAAAAATGAACTTGAATAAACATTGTTGCTCATTATTTACAACTGAGTTCTGCTTTCTCTGAGGTGATTCTTCTTCTTTATTTTTGAACAAATTATTTCGAATTTTGCAGATTTTTATGAAAAAATATAGAACATTATGTGTTTTTAAACTATGCATTAAGACATCTCTGAGTCTTACCCTTTTTGTATTCCCATAAGTACCCTGTAAATACTGGGCTGTATTATGTATTGCTACAAAATTCTTTATTGGGATGATTAGACTGGGAATATTTTCTAAATTAAACCATTTGTCCTTGTAAACCAGGGAGTTTTGGTGTCCTCTGGTACTGCTTCTGGATCCTGGTTTCCTACGAGAGTCCAGCAGCCCACCCCACCATCACAGAGGAGGAGAGGAAATATATCGAGGAGAGCATCGGCGAGTCGGCCCAACACTCAATAACGGTCAGTGACTGCAGCTTGTCATTAAAGTAAAGTCTCATGTAGGCGATGTGCAGAAGTTCTGAGGCAAGTTTCTTCAAGTTCCTGTTTTGTAATTACTTTTAAACAAAGTAAAGATAGCCCACAAGTGCATGATACAGAAATAACACAGCAACACAGACTGATTTAGAAACTCTAAAACCTCAAACCGTTCCACTCTAACACCCTCTTAGTGATCACACTCTTCTAATTTATGATGAATAAGTGATTAAAATGAAAACCTTAACTAATACCAGTAATCTAATCCTATGTTTAGTAGAGTAGAAGTAAACTAAATACTTTAAGTTTGATTTTTATTGCCTTGTAGAAATTCAACACACCATGGAAGTCCTTCTTCACCTCCATGCCCGTCTACGCCATCATTGTAGCCAACTTCTGCAGAAGCTGGACCTTCTACCTGCTCCTCATCAGCCAGCCGGCGTACTTTGAGGAGGTGTTTGGATTTGAGATTAGCAAGGTGACTTTGTGTGCGGTTTACTCTACTTTCAAACTAGTTACATGATGCATTTGATGGTGATGATGGATCTTTTCTCCTACACGTCTAGGTTGGCATACTTTCAGCTCTTCCCCACCTGGTTATGACCATCATCGTGCCCATTGGCGGCCAAATTGCTGACTATTTGCGCTCTAACCAGATTATGACCACCACTAATGTCAGAAAACTTATGAACTGTGGAGGTGAGAATAGAAAACATGCAGAAATGTGTGCCTTTTTGATGCTGACTTGCAGGAAACCCTGCTGCTTTACTTCCAGAAAATCAAACTTTTGGCATCATTTGATGGAAATTTTAATTTTCTAAAAGCGATTATGTGATTTTAGATCTAATCAACTGGTTAAACGACAGGACGGATCAGGACAAGTTTCTGTTAATTTGCTTTAATCTTTTTTTTTCTAAGTAAAGTGACCTGAGATGACTTAGGAGTTTTGGTGAGGTTTCACAATGTTCAGTTGTCATGTGAGCCTAATTACAGCGATGGCTGATCACTGCTGTGAAAACACCACAGCTGAGATGAGGGAAATGATGACTAAGTGTGAAGCAGAAGCTCTGCCTCTATCTGTTATTTTTGAACTGCAGAATAATAATAAAACCAAAATGAAAAAGGAGAAGCAAACAGTGTTCATAGAAATCTGACAATACTGCCCAGGCAACAGTTTTTTTATTTAAAGAGTAAAGCTGAACAAATGAAATGACTTCTTTCAGCTAATTTAACATCATTGTGTAATTCCATTTAAAACACTGAAGCTGGTGTTTGTTTGTGTACAGGATTTGGGATGGAGGCCACCCTCCTGCTGGTAGTTGGCTTCTCACATACTAAAGGTGTTGCCATCACCTTCCTGGTCCTGGCTGTGGGCTTCTCTGGGTTTGCCATTTCAGGTAAAAAACAAACAAACCCAACAACACAACATATTCATTTAAACTTTTTTTTCCAATATTGTAGCTTTAATTTAGAAAATATTCCCAGTTTTAACATCCCAATAAATAGTTAGGAATCTATACTCAATGCAGCCCAGTGCTTAAGGTACTTACAGGGTTACCTGCAGGGTGCATACAGGGGTAAATGCTGGGTACATACAGAGGTATGTGCATGGTATTACAGTGGTATGTAAAGGGTACTTACAGGGATACATATATGATATTTACAGGGTTATATACAGGATACTTACAGGGGCATGTATATGATATTACTAGGGTACCTACAGGGGTATGTGCAGGGTATAAACAAGGGTTATGTACATAGGGTACATACAGAGTATCTACAGGGGTATGTACATGGTATTACAGTGGTATGTAAAGGGTACTTACAGGGATACATATATGATATTTACAGGGGTATATTCAGGGTATTTTCATGGGTACCCAGTACTTATGGGGTTACATACACAGTACCTACTGAGGTATGTACCAGGTACCTATGGAAGTATGTTTGAGGACTGGGCTGTGGTATGTAGTAAAACTGTTACCTGGTGATTACCTTGGGGCTTTAGTAGCTCAGTAGGTTAAGGCGTTGGTCCTGCAACCAGAGGGTTGCCGGCCCCACCCCCTGCTCTGGCTGGGTCACTTTGTCATTGTGTCCTTGAGCAAGACAGTTCACCCACATCGCCTGCTGCTGGTGGTCAGAGGGTCTGGTGGCGCCTGTGTCTGGTCGCTTTACTTCTGTGGCTACAATGTAGCTCACTGCCATCAGGTTCTAAATGACTGACTGATGTAAAGCACTTTGCAGTCCATGACTTAATGCAAAACATTTACATACATTTGTATGTACTAGGCTGTATTATATTTTCTCCTTCGTCTTAAGGTTTCAATGTGAACCACCTGGACATCGCCCCGCGCTACGCTAGTATCCTCATGGGGATCTCCAACGGTGTGGGCACTCTGTCTGGGATGGTTTGTCCACTTATAGTTGGAACCATGACAAAAAACAAGGTGAGGGCTGATTGTGAATATCTGTTTTCCAGTTCATATAAACGTGTGAGAAAAATATTTTCCTGTTGGTACTGAAGATGTAATTCATCATCACGATCATGTTTGGGTACGAATAGATCAGAGAGCAGAGGAAATATCACTTGATCTACAAGTAACAGACATCAGTCTGGCTGCTGAACATGTAGTCATCTTAGAAGAGTTTTTATGCTAACTTTTTTCTTCTTTAAATAGACTCGGGAGGAGTGGCAGGGTGTGTTTCTAATTGCTTCACTCGTTCATTATGGAGGAGTTATATTCTATGGTTTGTATATCTCTTGCTTTCCATCCATTAAGAACAAGTTTACTAAAGTCTTAACGTTGTTTCCAATGGAATCAGTTCAAAAACATCCTGTACACTTGTTTTCTGTGCTAATTTAATCAATTAAATGATCATTTTTCTTTCTGTGTGTTCAAGGAGTCTTTGCTTCTGGAGAGAAACAACCCTGGGCCGAGCCAGAGGAGCTCAGCGTGGAGAAGTGTGGCATTCTGGATGAGGATGAGCTCGCAAACGAGACAGAGGAACTCTACCGTACAAGTGGCGGAGGAGGTTACGGAGCCATGAACCAGGCCTCGGATCCCAATGGAGCAGGAGGAGGCTGGGTCTCGGACTGGGACAAAACTGAGGAATACATCCAGCCAGCTGGCACCAACAACTACCTCTATGGAGACGAGGGTGACCGAGAGCTAACGTAGAACCAGCAGGTTTCTGCAAAGAAGCACAAACAGTAAACAAACTGTGAAATATCTCCCTGGAGGAACTTGGAAGGAGTGGATTCATAATGAAACACGGGATCAAACGACTCCCAGTAAGTCTGACTGTATTCACACAAAACACCTGATTTCAAAAAGATCGTTGACGTTGATTCCTTAGTAAATGTGTGTTGTATGTGACTGGAGTTGTGTATCCTGAATGTCTTAGGAATCAGAAGCCTTCTTGTTGGAGGCAGGCTGAACTTTAGGCCTGATGTGGCTTTCTTTGATGTTCAAGAATTGTAGAAATGTCTTTAATAGCAACAACTTGGAATGTTTATGCCTCTCGTTAGCTGTTGGGAAATTCTTAGGTACACAATCATATTTATGTTGGGTGAGTCATAAAGGAGTTTCAGAAAGTAAAGTTTCTTTAACAGAAGAATATTAATCAGCTCCATCTAATTTAAAACATAAAGTTTATACTTATGACAGTGTTATTTCATGTCCTTAATTAAAAAAAAAAAACACTGTGCCAATACAATTAAATCTTTTATCCTCTAGTATTGGTTTACTTATTTGCTCAGTAAGTAATTGAACAGCGACAGATGTCTTTGTATACAGCTTTTGGTGACATAGATGGAAATATCATTAGGCTAAAAACAGCAGACTTATTAAACAACAGCTACATAAAAACACAAGATTGTTTTGCATCTTGTAGGACTTAAAGAATGGCTAAATAATAGAATGTTTTTCATTTAAAGGTAACGCTTTAGTTGTCATCTTTAGTGTATTCTGTGTATTAAAGTGATTTTTTTCTGGGTGAGGGTCGGTTGTTGGTGGAATAACCTACATGGCCAGCCAGGATCTTATCTGCAGTGGACAGCAGTCAGAACAATCTGAATCTGGAGAATCAGGGAGAAATCCTCTTGGAGGGGTCAGGCTAAGGATGGAAACATGTTCATACGCTGATGAAGGTTCTTAGTCATCCTCAAATGAAGGCAACTGGACTTCTTGGTTCATTGAAGACATTTTGCTTCTCATCCGAGGAGCTTTGTCAATTCTGACTGATTTAACTTGTCCATCTAAAGTGGGTGGGGGTTGGGGTTAGGGGCATAAAAACAATGGACAGAGATGACCAAGAATCATGCTAGGAGAAGAAAAACAACTGACTTTTGTTTTGGGGAAATACTGAGTGAGGACGATTGTTATTAACATTTGTATAATTAATCAGTCAGAGAACGCAAGGACATACAAACTAAGTCAAATTTCTGGTAAGAAATTCCTCAAACATTTTTCTTCTTGTCTTTTGAAAAGAGTTTACAAATCAGCTAATTTTTGGCTTCTATTAGGCAGTAGTGAAAAATGCAGAGCTCATTGCAGCATGAACACGAGGATCAGCGTGCAAATGGCTTGCCCTTGTGTACACAGAAAGTATGAACAAGTGTTACCAGCTTAAAGCAGCTATCTGGATTATTTTTCTATGTATCAAAGTTTTCTAAATGTTTTAAATGATATTTCAGGTCTAAACTACAGTATGAGCTATGGGTTGAGTTCCACAACATCTGTCATTCTGATGAAGACCCCCCTTTCCTCCTATAGAACCCTTTGCATTCTTTCTGGCCATCGAACTTTTTTAGCGAATAAATAATTTCTGTATTGTCGGCTTTCTGTCAACATGCATGCGCTTCAAGCAAACCTGTAGCAGCAGGGGGCGCTCTCGTACAGGACGCTCTGTGTATTTTTCTGTTTACCTCTCAGTCGTTCATGGAAGGGACAGAGCTATTGGTGCATTCGATTTGTCCTCGGAGGTCGGAACTCGGAACTGGGAATGACGTCACACCCGAGTTACAGCGTTCTGTTTGCAAAGTAGGAAAAATCGGGAAACCAAAGTATAAAGTAATTTATGGTTGTATTTCTTCACGTGTTTGGTTCACACACAAACACATTGCCATTGTTGACTTTGTTAGCAGCACGCATCCAAAACATTGTTTTAGACTTTAATTAATTCGCTCATGCAAACACTCTGAATTTGTTTAGAGTCAGAAGATACAAAGCACTACATGTAATTCTGAACTTAAATACATCCAAACAAGCAGATCTTGCAAAATAAACGTGTTTTCATGACATTTTAACTGTTCTTGTCAGGAGTCGCCATCTTTTTTCCCAAAGTCAGGACGCCAAAAAATCTCCGACTTTCCGAGTGGGAAGTCCGACTTCGGGGGGCGTTCTAGTTGATTTTTCCCACTCGGAACTCGGAATTTCCGACTTCCGAGTACAAATCGAACGCACCATATTTTCTAATAAAAACGTATCCATTCCCCAGCTAAAGATGGATTTATTTTTATTTTTAAACCTTTCACCTCACAGAATGGCAAGGCTTGCCAAGGATACGGGTTTATTTTGGTCAAGAAGTTAATTCAGGGCCGAGTCATTTCTGTGTTCTGCTACAGACAGAGTAGCAGCAGCTTCCTGCTACAGAGCTAAGTATCAGAAGCAGCAGGGACAGAAAGGGCTCATCAGAGCCTGGAACAGTGTTGGAATAAGATTTGTGAACTGTGAGTGATTAAACCTTACGGTTTGAGCGGCACAGTTTATGCCCAGCAACGTAATGCGCCGTGTGCGCGCGCGCGCACATGACCGGACGCACGTGTCGAGGTGTTTTGGGGAGGAGTCGTAGGACGTTAGATTTAAAAACTGCTCTCGATGAAATAATCCACAATGTGGCTTTAATGGTTACTCAAACTGGGGTCAGTCCTAGAACTAACGACCCAAAGTCAACATTTTTATATAAGTTTGAGTGAAAGTTTAATTTAAAAACTTGTTTATAATGTAAAGATTTTAACCCAACAATTCTGCTACTACGTGTAGCTGTGTTAGCTAAAACTGCTAGTTAGCTGTCTCCAATCAGTCATGACTTAGATTATTGTTTATATCTAAAAAAAAAAATCCTCCTGCCTCCCAGGTTTTACGAGAAATGAGAGGAAATCTGTATACAGATTTTAGGAGGGGAACATATGTATTTTAGATTAACAGATCAAGCCCTAGCTCAGCTAATCTGCTGATATTTTAGCAGCTACAGTGTGCGCAGCTAGCTTTCTTTTCCAGTTGAGAAAACTGAATTACACTAGCGGTTGTCTTGTATGAAAGCAGCCAAGTTTAAAATGAACTTGTGTAACATTCTCTTTACCTGCTGGGCAAGTTAAGAGTTTGAGTTTTAGATTGTTTAAATTAGCTCCTAATTGGCCTTGTAGCCATTAGCTTGACTTCAAAGTGAGAATTCTTTCCTGGTTCTCCACATTGAGTTCATTCTGATAGCTGTTTCCTTCAGGTAAGACATTATCTACACATTAGTAATTCACAAATCCTCACTTCAAATATATAAATGGATAAAACATAAAAACAAGTCCACCCCTCACTCTCCTTTTAGGCTAGCATTCAGCAGTTAGCAATAGCATCAGGAAAACTCACTTGTTGTCACCACATTTGGCTAAAACACAAGCTAGTCCCACTAACTAAGGTTGTGTTGAAGCACCTTGGTTAAAAGTCAGATTTCAGATTTGTTTGTTTCATTTTATTGTAAACCATGAAGCCAAACAAGATGATATGTAGTAGCGCTGTTGTGAAACATAAACTGACATTCATTGCGCCAATAGTGAGTCTATAATCACATTTGACATGCAGGCTTTTTACAACAGTTAAATGAGAAACTTTTGAATAATTTTTGGATTTGTTCTGCATTTTCCCTCAGTTTACTTAGTAGACACTTTAAGTTTTCTAGAGGTTGCAAATTGATACATACCGGTATTTATTATAAAACAGACTGAGAACAATAAAGACACAAATGTAATGATTTACAGTGAATTATTGCAGTAGGCTTACTGTATTGTTTGTGTGCTATTTTCTCAATATGTCCATATCATTAGGTTAGAGGATGTTTTACTGAGAGGAATTCAGTAATAGAGGAAGTTTGAAATGTTAGAATTGTCATTGTTCCTGTCATTTTTCATGGATTAATTGTCACATTTTTGATTGTAAATTAAAATTGTATTAAATTGCTAATATATGGAAATATTGTATAATAAATCATATAGGTGTTCATTTTTTGTGTAGCATTTAGAGATAATTTCTGAGGGTTTATGCTGAATTATTTCTCCTGTTTATTAAATTTTGTTGTTTTTATTTAGCCACTTTTTATCATTCACTAACCAACTGGGTCTTTATACACTTTGAAATGTTTTTAGTTCATTTAATGTGCTTCAACTGACACCAATCTGTTCAAAAGGAAAGATGAAGATTAGCTGTTATGGACACTTAAAGATTAAAGGAAACCACTCTGTGATAAGAGGAGTCACCCTTCATTCTCATGCAAGTAAAAGAAAAAAAAAGTAGCAACAACAAAAGAAAAGGAATGTGTAATAAAGTATAAAGAAGGGGAAAAGATGAGTTCAATTAAACAATCCTCAGTATGATTCAAAATTAGCTTCCAGTGATGAAAACTACACTGGTTTTATACCTGTGATTCTTTTATGTAAGACATAACTGCATGTTTTGCTATAAATGATATGACTAATGAATATACTTACCAACAGATATAAAAAAAGTCTATTTATTCCCAGATATTCCATTCCAACAATAACAATAATAATCATAATAAGACATTTTATTTAGTTGTGGTTTAATATACTCATAATTTATTTTCATTATTCTGTGTTTATCTGAATGTTTTAAATATATAATATTAGGAAGAACTTGTTAAAATTTAAAGAAATGTTTTTGATCTGAACCAAAGAATCTGAATTTTAGTGACCAAAAAGAATTGGGTTTTTTGTAGTGATACTTTAAAAACATAAACAGTCATCAAATGGTTTGGGAACACTCAAGATCGAATCCTTTTACACATAAACAGATGTGATCAAAATATTTCAGCTTTTTATTTTAGCAGACACATGCTGAAAATGAACATACACCATAAAGCACAACATTTACAAAATATCAACGCAACTTTGTAGAATTTTTTTTTTTTACAAAACGACTCCCCCAAAAGAACCCCCCCCCCAAAAAAAACTGTTATAAAATAAAAAAATACGAATGGAAGCAACTCCTTTTTCATCTCATAGCAAAGCAAAATGACTAAACTAGTGAAAGTGTTCTTACTGAATGTGTATTTTTACAGTTTATCTCACAAATTAAACATCTGAGTTTTAGGGACCTAAAAGGACACTTTGTTTAAAAGTTTAAAGTTGGGTTTATTCTAATAAACCCAACTTTAAACTTTTAATTCTTCTTAAAGGAACACTATGTAACTTTTTAAAATCTTTTTCTTGATCCAGTCTGTGCTAATCTGACTCTTTACAGGTTCATGAAAAGTCCCTCAGCCCCATCTGCTGCTTGGATCCAGAATACCACGTTTGTAACTTCTGAGTCTCTGGTCCGGTGACTTGAAGTCTCACAAAGTCACGTTGTCAGATCGGATCGGCTGAAACCTCTGTGAGTTTGAGTGTAGCGTGTGTGCGGCTCAAACGCGGCAGTAATTAGCGCTGAGCGTTCGCGTACACGCAGTTAATCTCGGAGCAGCCGTGCGGTTCTCGATGGAAGCGAGACCGCGGGACTACTCCGATAAGTAAGTAGTAAAACTGACTTACTAGTAGGTTGAGGATGAAGCTCGGAAGCCTGGTAGGTTTGGATGAAGCTCGTAGCATGAATGAATGAATCGATGACTGAGCACAGGTGTGTGGGGTGAAGGGTCATTTATAGAGGAGGTGAAGCCAGAGGGATGATGGGAAATGGAGTCTTAGCGGGAGGAGCGGTCAGAAGGAGGGGAAACCGTGACACACGTATCTCAGAGGGTTAGGCTAACCCAATGTGGCTAGCTGTTATGCTAGCACCAGAGTGTTTTTAGCTCATGATTCCTGATTTTTTCCCATCTCTCCCTGCTTGAACACAGCTGATTTCTTTGACTGAGTGATGAACCGCTCCAGTGGAAAGCAGTGAAGGCTGAGGAGACATTTCAACAAAACAATGCTAACGTTTTTACAGCAGGGACTTAAAACTGACACTAGGGGGTGCTAAAAACAAGCCAAACTGCATAGTATGCCTTTAAATATTGTTTTCCGTTTTATTTTCACACACATTTGGTCCAGTATTCTATTGATCAAGAGTCCAAACAGAGGCTATGGAGCATGCCAGAGAAAATGTAATTTGTTCATTCATGCATTTTCAGAGTTTCGTATTCGCCCTTCTCCATTCCCTCCTTCTTCAGAGCCTCGTAGCCGTCTCCTCCTTCTGCTGCATTTTGCTCTAAAGTGTGGTACACATCCTCCTTCCCCTTCCCTCTCTGCAGCTTCTGGTATCCTCCCTCTCCTCCCGATGCTCCCTCCTCCACCTTCAGAGTGTCATATTCAGCCTCTTTCATTTCGTCTGTCTTCAGTGCTTCATATTCACCACCTCTCCTCCCTCCTCCGCCTGCTGTCGGTGGTTGAATGGTGTCATATTCGCCCTCATCCTTGGACTTGGGATCGCTTCGTAACCTCAGCGCCACGTCCTCATAAACTGGCCCTAAAATAAGTGTGATATATGATGATAAATGTAATCAGTGGCCAACAACATGCTGTCAAAAGGTGTAAAAAAAGCTATTATTCACCTGTGCTGTGTCTCTTCTTGTACCACATATAAAACGCCACAGCAAAAATAACCAGTCCTACCAGTACAGCAATGAGGATCACAACCATTACTGTGGAGATGGGGCTATCTGAAATTGACATGTAACATGAATGCATGACCTTCTGGACCATGAAAGCTTAATGCAGAAAACAAACTACAAAAATGTTTTACTCACAAACCAAAGAGCGGCTCATTAAGGTCCTCATGGTTCCCATCACAGCTCTGCAGCTATAAATACCACTGCTGTCCGGCCTCTTATCAGGATGGAGCATCGTCCACGAATCCCCGTCTTTCTTGTAGTACCTGTAGGACATCCTGCTGTCACATGATGGACAGGAACAGAGCATGTCTTCAGAGAGGTCTGCTCTGACTGGGTCCACTGGAATCAGTGTCAAATAAGAAGATAGACATTAAACAGGTGATGGAAACTTCTTGTGGTGAACCAGTTAGAGAAGAAAACTCATACCAGAGGCGGGAACATCTTGATCCTCAGAGGTGTCTACGTGTGGGGGTGCAAACTGATCTGCGTATTTGTAGGTTGCTTTACACTTGTATGTTCCCTTCTCAGAATCTGTCATGCTGTTAATTTTATAGGTTGATCCAGAAACTGTCTGAATTTCTGTGTTGTTTCTGTAGAAAACAGAGGTGGAGATTTGATTTGTTCCCCAAACCAGACACCTGAGAATCAGCCTCTCTCCAGTTACTGCAGGCAGCGGGTCCATCTCCAGGGAGACTCTCTTATCTGAATAGAAAAAGAAGAAAATCCAAAAAAGGGTTTTAAATAAAGGCAACTGGACTTATTTGGTTCTTTGAAGATGTTTCGCTGCTCATCCGAGTAGCTTTGTCAATTCTGTCTGTAGTAAAGGAGAGAGAATCTTATAAACTGTGCTTCTCTTCCTCTGTCTGTGACACACCTCCTTCTACCCCCTTGAGGAGGTGTTTGCTCCACTGTATTCAACTGAAATGTTAAATGTTAGTCAGTCAATTAATGAATCAACTGGTTGGTTGGTTGGTTGGTTGTTTAGTTAGTCAACTAACTGAAAACAGGATGTAATGACTCATGGACCTACCTGAGGTTCTGACTGTGACCTGGTTACTTCTGCATTTAGTCATTTCATTGATGCACCAGAAAATTGTCTCAGGGACAAGAAGTGGTTTAGGTTGAAAGTCCAAACTCCTGGGGTTGCTCTTCACATTTAGCCAGATTTTCTTGATCTCCGCTCCCCTGTAGACCCAGCAGACCCAGCCCATCAGACCCTCGTCGTGTTCAAGTTTCAGGATGACTGAGTATCCTGTTTGCATCACTGAGTGTCCGGTCTTGATGCTGAGGGAGGCACCAGGAGCGTATTCTGGTTTGTGGATACAAATATTTTAATGCATAATCAGTGAAATTTTGAAGTCTTCATTATTTCTTAAATAAAGCTTTATATTTACCAGTAACATCGATAGGGAAGTCGTCACTTTTTCGTTCATTAATCTCACATTTATAGGAGCCTGAGTCCTTCTTGGCAGCAGCTGCTATCCTCAGAGTTTCGTTGTTCCACTTCAGTTTTGTGTCGTTAACGTACCAGTTAACAGTCTGAGCTGCTTTACTAGTACCGTCATCACAGCTCAGGTAGATCAAGTCTCCAGTGAAGACCTGGGTCAAAAAGGGTGACATGGACACTAAAAGGCAGAGAGAGAATTAAAAAGACAATAAGAAACAAAGTGCTGTTGCATATTTATATATATATATATATGTATACTGACCTTTAGGATTTCGCTGACATTTTACCAGGGACAAAAATGCTGGAGATAAATAGAAAAAAAGAAAGATTAAAATAAATATTTTATTTTAATGTTTCTGTAATGTGACACTATGAAATTAGAACAAAACACAAAATAGTTTGTAACTTCTGGTCATTTACAAGTGTTTTGTTTATTTTCTTTAACCTTTGTTTAATCAGGTAACATCACATTGAGATTAATGTTGTTTCATTGAGTCAAGTTAAAAAGGGTTTTGTTTCACATATTTCCTATGAAATGTACCAATAGATGACCTGGAGATGGGACTAAAACTGTTATCTAATTACAATTCTGGTAAAAGTTTTTGACCCCTTTGTAGTTTTTCCTACTCACACTCTGATGTTTCACATCAGCAAAAATATTTATTCAGACAAAGATGACCTGAGTAAGTAAAAAAAAAAAAAATGCTGTTTTATTTATTAATAAAAATAAATAAAATTTCAATTCAATATTAAAGAAAAAAGCTATCCAAACCAACTTGGTCCTATGTGAAAAAGTAATTGCTCCCTTTTTAATAAATCACTTCAATAAAACCTGTCTGACAACCTGAAGGAGGCTAAAAGATCTCAAAAACCAACACATCATGTCCTGTTCTACACAGATTCAAGAACAAAAGAACCCAGAACATCTAAAGTCCTGCAGGACTCACTTGAGGGTCAGAGGTCATGATGAAGAGGCCAAAACCTCTCCAGATCACAAGAAAAAAACAAACACAAAGGTTGTTTCACATTTGCAAAAAGCATCTTGGTGCTCCCAAGACCTCAGGAAAACTATTCTTCTTATTCTTTCTGGAGTGTATGTGTCCACCTGAAGGTGTGTGTCTCGTTCCACCTGAAGGTGTGTGTCCCGTTCCACCTGAAGGTGTGTGTCCCGTTCCACCTGAAGGTGTGTGTCCCGTTCCACCTGAAGGTGTGTGTCCCGTTCCACCTGAAGGTGTTTGTCCCGTTCCACCTGAAGGTGTGTGTCTCGTTCCACCTGAAGGTGTGTGTCCCGTTCCACCTGAAGGTGTGTGTCCCGTTCCACCTGAAGGTGTGTGTCCCGTTCCACCTGAAGGTGTGTGTCCCGTTCCACCTGAAGGTGTGTGTCTCGTTCCACCTGAAGGTGTGTGTCCCGTTCCACCTGAAGGTGTGTGTCTCGTTCCACCTGAAGGTGTGTGTCCCGTTCCACCTGAAGGTGTGTGTCCCGTTTTATCAGGATTAAAACTAACTCTGTATTTCATCCTGACAGTCAGACATGGTGGTGGTGGTGTGATGGTCTGGTCTTCAGGACCTGGACCACTGGCTGGAACCATGAATTCTGCTGACCACCAGAAAATCCTGGAGGAGGATGTCTGACCTTTGACCTTAAACAGGCGTTGATGATGGAAAACTCTCTGATGTGTCTGATTTGAAACAATTCTGTAAAGAAAAGTGGAATAAATTCCTCCACAGAGACGGGAGAGACTCGTCACACCTGACTGACTGTTGTTTCCACCAGGAGTTAAAACCAGTTAATAACTTCAGGGGCAAAACTTAACCACACAGGACCATGGTGGTTTGGATAGCTGTTTTCCATTAAACATCATGATTTGGAATTTTTCTATTCACTCAGGTTGTCTTTGTTTGCTGATCTGAAACATTAAAATGTCGTAGTCATCAAAAACAGATCTTTTCACTTTTTTAAAAACCGCTTTTAAAATGACAAAACTAATCAGATATAATTATTGCTAATCATAGCATAAAAAACCTAAACTTAAAATGTATCATTATTATTTTGCTTGTTATTATTACCTTACATTTCATACTACTTATATCCATTTATGACTAATTATTTATCCTTTACATAATTAAATAAATGATAGTGATTTTGGAGATCATCTCAAGGCCCCAGGTCAGTGTTTAACAGTGGGGTCTGAGCCTCAGCTGAAAACATTATAACATATGAAACATATTTATAACAGTTTATTATGTCAACCTTTTGTTTCCAACTCATCATAATAAACTTAATAAAATAAAACTTTAAATTTAAAACACTAACCCAAATCAATTAATTGTTGCTTGGCCTAATAAATAACAACAACAACAACAACAACAACAATAATAATAATAATAATAATAATAATAATAAAGAAGAACACATACAAAGATAGAGCTGGAGTTTTGTCAGGACCCGGATGTGTGGCACAGAAAAGTGAATTTAAGTTTTGAAATTGAATTGTAAAACTGAATCTGAACGGTGGGAACTGAAACAGAAACTACTGAAACTGAATTTTCACTTGAATTAAATGCAGTTTCAAAGCAAATGAAATCAGTTTCAAAACATTAAATTCAGTTTCAATTTAGTGAAAGTCTTTTCCAAACAAATAAATTGAATTTCAAATTAGTAATTCAGATTCATTTTTTCAAAGCATTTATTCAAGTTGAACAATTCAGATTCAATTCGAGCAATACATATTCAAATATAACTAATTCAAATTCAGTTTCTGATGGCACAAGTTTCTGCCCATACCCCCGCAATCCGGATAAGCGGAGGAAGGCGAGAATGTTTTTAACTTGTGTGTATACATGTGTAAGTGTGCAAATTTTTAAAACTCTTAAAAAATTAACATCACACCAAAAAAACCAAAATAGAGACCTTGTAAAAATAATGTGCATTAGTATTTAACATGAAACCAGTTAGACTGATTCAGACGTCTCAAAGGTAAAACATGATGAATTCTACAGAAACTACTTAGAAGCTGTTGATTTCATGATGTAAATTTAAAAGGCAAAAAAAAAAAAAAGACTTTTCAACATTTGCACATTTAAAATTATAATCGGTAGTCTTGTCTTAATTTGAAATTCTATACATTACATATTCAAACTGATCAGAACAAGAAGTTAACAGTCTTTAAATGTTGAAGTTCTTCTAAACAAAAAGCAGCATTTCATTTCATTCTACCTTAAGATAATCTTAGCCAGACTACAAAGTGTGATTATAACAAGGTATTACCTAAATACATTAACCGTCTGTGTGAAACCTGATAAAAACTCTGCTGAACATTTACTTGTAATTCGTTCAAAATCATTTTTTACATAAATAAATTCCATGTAACAACAGATGTTTTCCAGGCTCCTTCTTACCTGCTAGCAGCAGCAGAACCTTTCCACCTGCCATCACACAAAGTTCACGCTCACAAAGTGGACCTCACCTCACAGGAACCCAACTGTGTGACTAAGATAATGAGGGCTCTTGAGGAAGTTATATTAAAAAGAGAAACAGACGTAAAAGCAGCAGTTCTTTAGTTAACTTCCTCTCTTTTCCAGGATCTTTTTCTCTTAAATTGTGCCCAACATGTGTTACACATAATTCCAAGAACTTCAACAAAACACGCACACCAAGAAGTGACAAACCACAGTGTGAACAAACTGACCTACAGTATAAGAAAAAAATAGAACTGCTTCAGTTAAGGTGACTCATCATAAGAAACGGATTGGGCAACAGCCTACATGGTAGAGTTCAACCACTGCTGATTCAAAGGTACATTTAAGGCTCGTCTGAGTTTAGTCAGAAAACATCTCGATGACCCCAAAGATTCTGTGAAAATATTTGGACTGATGAGACAAAAGTTGAAGTTTCTGGAAGTGTCCTGTTACATCTGTAGTAAAAGTAACAGCATTTCAGAGAATGAGCATCATACCAACAGTAAAACATGGAGGTGGTAGTGTGATGGTCTGGGCCTGTTTTGTTACCAGGACCTTGAAGACGTGCCGTGGTAAATGGAACCGTGATTTCTGCTCTCTACCAAGACATCCTGAGGGACGATGTCCAGACATTTGTTCCTGACCTCGAGCTGAAGTTCACTTAGAAACAGCAAGCCTACCTCTGAATGGCTTCAGATAAAACCAATGAAGAGTTTGCAGTGGCCTAGTCAAAGTCCTGACCTGAATCTGATCAAAATGCTGTGGCGTGACCTGCCCAATGGCCAGCGGTGGAGGGCAGTCAGCCAGAAAACGAGGGAACACCAGCCTCCGACAAGAGGGAATCCAGGGGACGCTGATCCAGGAACTCCCAGACCAGCATACCATGCTGCCCCGATGGAGGCCAGGCCACACCGGCATCCAGGGGCCCACACCCATAGATATCATATATAAAGGCTATCTAGTATCTTATGGTACATTTGATTTGTCCTCGTAGGTCGGAACTCGGAACTGGAAGGACGTTACACCAAAGTTACAGCGTTTTGTTTGCAAAGTCGGAAATGTCGGGAAACCAAAATATAAAGTAATTTATAGGGGTGTAACAATATTGGAAATACCGTGATATCGCGGTAGTAAAATGGCCACGATATCGTCGTGGTCTTGTCACGGTATTGAACAGTACGTCCTGAGTTAAAAATAACACGTTTTAGTTCGCCGCACCGGGGTATAGCAAAGTAAACTACATAGACCATGATCCTTTGCTTCTGCGTCATCAGCCATTGCACCAATGGGAGCGCGCGCAGCTCACATGGGAGACAAAAACAACCATGGAGGCGGATGGGACAGCGGTAAACGCAGCACGGAGCGGCTTTTCCGTCTGAGTTTTGGAAGCATTTTGGATTTGTCGTGTCGAGAAATGGTGAAGGAGAAAAGAACGGACAACTGACAATATGCAGATACTGCCGGTGTACAGAGCTGGACTCCTCGGCGAATATGAGCAGCGTGAGAAGTCACAATAACCCGCCCCCTTGTGAAAAGTTTCCAGTGTTAAGAAAGTCCAGATGGGTCAAAAATCTCAGCATGAAGCTCTTAGATCAGTGCTGTCTCACAGCAGCTCAAAAGCTGAGAAAATAAAATACATCCCAGAATATTTAGCAACTGATTTACATCCAATTTCTACCGTGAATGTCGTGGGGTTTAAATAATTAGTGGCTAAACTGGAACTTAAATATAAAATGCCATCATCAACACATTTTAGTCAATTATTTAATTTATTTTAATTCAGTCATTGCCCAGATGAAGGCAGCAATATTAAAAGACTTGTCCGACAGAAACCAAGGAGAGGAGAAGTTCCTGCTGGAGGAGTAAAAACAGCAGAGGTCATTTTAACTGATCAATAATCTGTCCTCCTCCTCCTTAAATGTTGATTTTTTTTAAAACTGAAACTGGACTAGAACTCTAGAAACTAGAAGAGGCTTACCTTCTAATTATTCCCTTGTTTGGTGATGCCTAGGTATTTTTATTTATGACTTAATGAAGAGGCAGTCGTGTATTTCCTGGTTACTTTTATTTATTAAATCAGCTGTTTTGTCTTTTCTTTATATGTTGAGTTGTTACTTGAATTTAAAACTTTAGGAATGGCTTTTCAGACCATTTAAAACGTCATAATGGTACATTTTATGTTGTGAGGCTTATTACCGTGAGCATAGCCACAATATCGTGAGCCTTCCCACAATATCGTAATAAATATTGTACCGTGAGGTCCATACCGTCACGATATCGTACCGTGGGATTTGGATATCGTTACACCCCTAGTAATTTACGGTTGTATTTCTTTACGTGTTCGGTTCACACACAAACACATTGCCATTGTTGCCTTTGTTAGCAGCACGCATCCAAGACATTGTTTTAGACTTTAATTAACTCGCTCATGCAAACACTCTGAATTTGTTTAGAGTCAGAAGATACAAAGCACTACGTGTAATTCTGAACTTAAATACATCAGAACAAGCAGATCTTGCAAAATAAACGTGTTTTCACTGCATTTTAACTGTTCTTGTGAGGAGTCGCCATCTTTTTTCCCAAAGTCGGGACGCCAAAAAATCTCCGACTTTCCGAGTGGGAAGTCCGACTTCGGGGTGCGTTCTAGTTGTTTTTTCCCCACTCGGAACTCGGAATTTCCGACTTCCGAGTACAAATTAAACGCACCATTACCCACGCTGTTTGCCAATGGACTGTGTCATAGTCAACATGGCGGCCATCTTACTGCAGTCCACTTCAATAGAACTGCTGTCAATGGTGCATGTACTAATAAATACCTCTAACTTGCTCAATTTTTAACCGATTTTCAGTGAAAGAACCAGCTCCCAATGCAGCAGGGAGTCCAGGACAACATCCAACATCCAAAGCCAACAACCAGCAGCCCGCAACCCCACAGCATAGACCAGGGCCCCCGGACCCCATGCCAGTGAGCAGCGCCACACCTCCTCCACCATCCTGTCACAAAACCCAGGGCTTCCACAGACCCCCCCAGACCACCAGCCCCACATGACCTACTGAGGGCAGAAAGCAGAAGCAGCGAGGGTAGCACTTTAAACCAGACTAGTGCAGTGAAGACTTCTGTTTGCAGCAAAATCAAAACTGTGATACACTGTCTCCCTATACTGTGATCCATAACAGAAACTCACAGGCATTCATTTTAAATGTTCAGGAGGTGAGTTTGTATAAAGGAAAAAAGCAAAATAAGCATTAGATCAAGACTCAGCATCAGAGTAAACCGGTAATTAATCCTGAATGATTGGATCACAATTCAATTATGTGAAACCTGTTGACAAGAGAAAGACTTGGGGTTCAGTTTTTTGAGTGCATGTCTTGTTTAAACATCTTTGTGAGAGTATTTCATTAGAAGTGGGAGACAAACTGCAGCACTTCTATGTCTGATCACAGTGAGCTGTTGTCACACAGCAGCTTTGAATGCAAACGAAGTGTTGAACTATGGGTAAAATGCAGTGAGACGACTTCATGAGGTGATATTTGATTCATCACTTTAAATTATGTCTGTTGAGATTGCTTTGTGGAGGCTGACAAAAATACACATCCTGAGGAGCTTCTGGTTATCTTTAGTTTGAGAAGTATTTTGTAACTTGTGAGAAACATGATTTCCCCTGAGGAGGCTTCTCTTTTCATGGAACTAAAAGCTCTAATGCTGCAGTTTGGTTACAAGTGTTTGGTGGCGGCGTCTGCTTTTTATTCATGCAAAAAGAAAAAAAAAGGTTTCTAAGAAGAAAGAAGTGAGAGTTCAAACTTCCAGTAGATCACTGAACCCTTTCAAAGTAAAAGCCAGATAAGATGGGTTGGTGATTTTTCTGTTGCATTAGGAGAAGGGTGTCAGTACATCTAAAATGGTAAGAAATCAACAACACATCACATATGAATCTATTTGTGGAACTTAAATATAAATGACTCATAAATGACTTCAGGACTCCGTGGGTTTAAGTGACAAATGACAGAATGCAGATTTTTTTTTTAAAAAACAACATAAATGCATCTGGTCAGCAGCTTCTGCTTTTCCTACAAAAGAAGAAGTAAAACAAACCGCTGGCCTTCAAGATGACTGAGAAGCAAACAGTTGTTTCAACACATTCATTATAAAGGTTTCGTTTTGTGCAGTGCATCAAATGATGAAGCATTCTTTAAACCCTTTGCCTAAACAATGATTAGGATCTCAGATTAAAATGGTCTGAGGTGTTAGGGTTGCTTGAAACGGCCACCAGAGTCCAGCATTGCTTTGGTTTTCTTGAAAACACACAGTTGAGCTCTGAGTTGAGGTTGGGCCTGAATTGCACAAACCCTTTGTCAGTGCAGTCAACCTAAATGTGTATTTTATACCACAGAAATATCAAATTTGCCAATAACCGCACTTAGTGTTGCACATCTTAAAATAAATCTTTATATGCAGAACAAAGAAGAATCAAATCATTGATAATTCTTGGTTTGTAATTGTTAGCAATTCAAAGAAATCTCTAAAATCCTCCTGAGCTGATTATACTTCCTGGTGCTTTGCAGCTTTAAACTTTTTAATAAACTCATTTTGATTTTTGACTCTGCTGCAACATCCAACACACCCATGACCCAATTTCCCTCCTCGTGTTCAGAATGAGACGGGTTAACACACATTTAGAGGATGCAGAGCAGCAATGACACAAGAAGCATGAAGATGGGATGAAAGTGAGGTGAAAATGTGACGGAGAGAGCTCTCATCAGCGTGGTTCAGGTGGCGTCCTCAAGAGGCCGGATGTGGTCGGATTCATCTCCTCTCAAAGGGAAGCAGAGTGTTCTGTTAGGCACTTTCATGTGTTTTTCCTGCAGCAGATAAGAAACCAAAATAATATCAATTACAGAATAGTCCTTTAAGTGATTTGCAGATCTCTGCTGTCAGATTTTCAACGAGTTTCAGTGGAATAAAACGAGAAATGTAAGGTTTCAGTCTAATTCGGGTGTCAGTCATGAGCTCAGAGAGAATTTTACTCAGTGAGTCACAGATGGTGATGCAGTGAGCCTTTGAGCTCGCCACAAACAAACCAGTATTACCAGGATTCACGTGCACTCCACTGCCAAAGTTTTAGCATTCCAACAGCGTCACTGTCGGACCAAACTCTGCATGTTTGCATTCAAGTTTTCACTCTTTAAAATTTCATCTGAAACCAGCAATTCCTGTATGTAATAAATAAATGCAGTTTATGCTCAGTAAAATGATAAAAATGATGAATCACGAGACCTGCATCAGACGTGAGCGTTTACACCATGTATGAGTTCTTGGTCCACCGAGGTAAATGCATAAAAAGAGGAAATACTGTCTCATTTTACTGACCTGCAATAGAATTGAAGCATTTACAAAATGAGGAGTTTCGTGATGCTTCTTCAGGCATCATGTTTCACCTCACTGAGCTCTACAGCCTCACTTTTCAACGTGCAAACATTAAACATTTAGAATTTTGAAGAAATCTTTTTTCAATCATTTGTTTGATCAACACGTTTAAAGTCTTCCAGAAGATCAACAAACCAACGCTGTCCTGCTGCTGTCCTTCACCTGACCCACAGGGTTTCCTGTAGCCTTTTTGGGCTGAACTGAGAGTCAACCACCAGGTCATGGCCTCCTTATTCCAGGTAAGGGATCCTCCTTCAACAAGTTCTTTGATTTGGTCCAAGCTGAGGCCAGAGGAAAGGAGACCACGCCAGGGTCAGTCAACACAGCCCTCAGGGTCAAGGGGGGACTCTAAGCCCTCTACCACATTAGGGTGGAGGTTCAAGAAGGAATTCCTGCCTCAAGTAGAGGAGTTTAATATCTTGGTGTCTTTTTAGGAGTGATGTAGGATGGAGAGATGGACCAACAGATCACAGGATGTCACTTTGGTTTGTAGAGGAAAGGAAAAAACTGAGCCAAAAGACAAAGCTCTGCTTTAAATGGACCATCCTTCAACTATGGTCATGAGATCAAGCAGCTGAAGTGACCTTCATAGGGCGGTGAGGCTCAGACTTAGAGGTGAAGTGATCCAGAGACAGCTGGTCCTTCCACATGGAGAGGAATCAGCTGAAGTTTAGGTTACCTCCATCTAGAACTGTGTGGCGTCTCTGACCTGGGAACACATTAGGATCTCAACAGGAGCTGGAGAGAGTCACAGGGGAGAGGGGTGTCTGGGTGGATTTGATTTGATTTATTTATGGATCCCCATTAGCTGCTGCTTCTCACAGCAACTACTCTTCCTGGGGTCCAACCCACATCAACATCCACAATATTTACAATAAAATACACTTACACTCTCTCACCATACACAGAACACAAATACAATAACATCAGCTCAAATTATAAAAGAAAAACAAACAAACTGTTTTTGACAGTGACAAAACAACATAATCATTGAAACTTCCTCTGCTCTTACAAAGCATCAACTCTATTCTTGCTGCGTGAACAAATATACATTCAACTTCTTTTTAAAACTGGTCATACTTTCATCTGTAACTAGAAAATTTGGTAACGCGTTCCAAGCCACCATTGCTCTGTAAGTCACTGTTTTCTGTTTTAAAGCAGTTCTACACCTGGGCAACATAAATCTTCCTAGTGACGTCTGTCTGGTGGAATGACTGTGTACATCGGAAAATGACAAAAATCTTTTATATAATATTTCTGGTTCTTTAGTCACCACTACTCTCTTAGTTAAACACAGCAATGAGTATTTCATTCTATTTTCCACACTTAACCATGATAAACGAGAGTTCATTAGACTTCTACTGGTACAGTATGAACATTGTAAAGCTAGACGAGCCGCTTTATTCTGAGCTATCTGTAACCTTGTCAAATTTCGCATTGATGTGCACGACCAGACCACAGAACTATAATCTAGATAAGACAGTACTAGAGCTTGGACCACCTGCCTGAGCAGTTGGTCAGTCATAGACTTCCTACAGTATCTAATTACAGCCATCCCTCTTCCCATTTTCTGCAGTATCTGGTCTACATGACTGTTCCATGACATTTGACTATCTAACATTACCCCTAATAATTTAACTTCTGTGACTTGTTCTATCTCTGAATCGCCTACCTGTAGATTTAACCTTGGGTTTTCTTTTAAAGCATATCTGGAGCCTAATATNAGGCGACAGGGTTGATGGAGTGGTCGATGACATAAGGACCAATAAAGCGAGGGGTGAGCTTCCTGGACTCGGTCCGGAGGCGCAGGTTGGAGGTGGAGAGCCAGACCTTGTCGCCGGGCTGGAACGAGGGACCGGGCCGGTGACGGCGGCGGTGAT
>SSNR01000300.1:107255-121920 GCA_006937965.1 Callopanchax toddi
CCTTGGGTTTTCTTTTAAAGCATATCTGGAGCCTAATATAATATACTTTGTTTTTTCCTTATTCAGAACTAATTTGTTTCTTGTCATCCATGAGTCTATTACTTCCAGTTCTTCATTCAGAATCCTGTTTAAATCTATATTTGTATATGCAGAAGTATAGATTGTGGAATCATCTGCGTATATTGCAATGGTAGCATGTTTTATCACTAATGGCAAGTCATTTATAAAAATAGAAAATAGCAACGGTCCCAAGGCACTTCCTTGCGGCACCCCACAACTCACCACTACATGCTCAGAATAGCTTCCATTAAAATAGACAGTGTTTCTCCTCTTTGTTAAAAAGCTGTTCATCCATGTTACTTGGATGGTCCAACCTAAAGATAAAAGGAACGTTTTCCAGAAACCCATCTATGAGGGTCTGGTTTCAACCACTGCCCAGGCCTTTAGGATACATTTTTAAATGAACCTTTAGGTCTGAACGAGTTTCCCAAAACAACACAAATACAGAGCCAACAAGATGTGTCCCTAGTCAACACCTGGATCATGTGACTCAGGTGTGTTGAATCAGGAAAGTTATTCCCAGTGGAAATAAATGGTCATATATTGCCCCTCTCAAATTGATCAGTTTTCTTACATTTTAATCATTTTGTGTAACAAATAAAAACTATGTTGCATTTCTTTTTTAATATATAAGTGAAGTGAAATGGTTTCAGCAGAGATGTGTCAGAAAGACGTGAGATTTCATTTTTCAGGTTAAAAATATAAAAAAATAAATCTAATCCAAGCACTTTAACCATTAAAACTGATTCTGTTATGTATTTTATTTTTAAAAGCCTTCAGCACCAGTCAGTATAACTAGTTTTTGTGTTTTCAGGTCTACAGATCTAGTGAAACCTTTTTTTTTTGCCAGGTTTTTCTCAAAGATCAGCAAAACAATTAAAATGACGTGAGGATTCTGGAGATCGTCCCACTAGATGATCATTTTTGTCTTTTTACCTGTCAGGTCAACCACTAGGTGAAAAAAAATTAAGTTAATTTTTCTCATTAAAGCATAAACTAAACAAAAATCCAACAAACTTAAAAAAAATTCTAAAAAATATGGGGATGTTTGAATAAAAAGTTTAGCCTTATTTTATTTTATAATTGCCCTCAAATTAATAATATTTTGTTTGCATTATTATTGCCATATTCAAACCCTTTCCCCTAGATAAATAAAAAACGCAAACAAATATCACTTTTCTTTTTGTGTGGAAGATAAAAAGTTAAAAATAAACATCTCAACAAATGAGATAAATGACAAAATAAAAGCACGAGAAAAGACGCGGCACATGACAGTTTATTTAACGCAGCAAAAACATGGAGTGTAAAACCTGTCATCACTCCTTATGTCTGCACCAGAGCAGTCCAAACGTATTTTTGGACATAATTTAATGACAATCTGGAAGCATCAAAGACACAACAGGAACCATGGAGCGGTGTGTGTGTGTGTGTGTGTGTGTGTGTGTGTGTGTGTGTGTAGGCAGATAGGTGGGAATCAGATCACAGGATGAGAGAGTTTGATTGATGAGTGGCTAAAATAAAGAGCAGGAGTCTGCGGTGGAGCAGCGTAAGACAAAAAGACAGAGTCAGGCGCGAGTGATGAGGAAAACTGGAGATAATTCAAACAAAGAGCACTTGGGTGCAAAAAAAATAAAAGAATGCTGGAAAGAAAGTGACAGATGAGTGATGAAGAGTCTGTACACAGAGTGAGGAGAGCGATGGAGAGGGATCAGTCTAACAGCTGAAGTGAGTTAAAGAGAGAGAGAGAGAGGGAGAGAGGGAGGGAGCAGCTTTACCAGGGCATCGAGGAGTTGAAAAAGAGTGAATGAAAACCAGAAAGAGACGCTGCACAAGCCAGCAGCACGGGCTGCCTCACCGTAGGCAGGAAAATGTGATTCTAATACAAACAAAATCACTAAATCTGAATCTAATCAGCAGGATCCCTCAATTAGGTTTTAAAAAATCTGCTCCTTTAAAATATTTGACTCTTTTTGTGGCTTATCAAGGAGGTCACTGCGGATACAGAACGGAGCTACACTGCAGACTGAAAGGTAACTGACATTTTCCTTATTCACTAATAACACTTTTGTTGGGATTAAGTTAAGCGATGGCATTAGAATGAAGTCTGAAGCTGGGAGAGATTCTCCAAAGCAGTCAGGTGACAGCTTTGTGAAAAAGAAGCTGCTGAAACTAAGTGGAGGCACATTTCCTCTGAGGTTTAGTTCACATGTTTTATGTAGGTGTGGAGGAAGAACAAAGTGGGACAAGGAGAGGGGAAAAAAAAGGACAAAGATCAGAAATCCTTCACAGAAAACTCTGGATTAATAGTGCATGTTAATCTAGAGCAGCTGAAAGGAAACTACTACTGATTTCTACTAATTTAAACTTTATAGCCATAATTAACCCCCCTGTGACTAGTTAGGGTTGTGTAGATTACTCCATTATGAATCATTATTGCACACTTTACTCCTTGCAGTAACAAAGTAGGTTATGACCTGCAGTTTGACGCTGATGCATGCGAGGAGGAAAATGATTTATGCAGAAAAAAAGCTAAAAGCAGAAGAGTTGACGTGCAGGAGTTCAAAGAGAAAAAGGTGTTGAGGCAGAAAAGGTGATGAGAACTCATCAACACCCACATTTCACACACTTCTCCGTCTCCGCGTTGCCAAAAAACTGTTGCCTGCTCCGAGCGTTTATGTTGCCAGCTGGTGGAAAGGTGGAAACCTCTCAGACATCTCAAGGGAGGAATCACACGCAGCTGCAAATCCAGCGTTAGTGAGCGGTGATGCATCCACTATCCTTCAGCTCTGAGTTTCTTAAGACACTTTTGAAGCACAACGAGCATTATTGTGCTATTGGAGAATTGGACCTTAGGGGATTAATTTAGCAACAAAATGAAAAAAATAAAAAACTAAGGGAGCAATTTAGAGCAAAGTGGACACAGTAAGATTAATGGCTCCCTCGCAACACAGAACAATTGATCATAATAGAACAAACGGAGCAAATCTGTGCCAGAGAGGATGTGTGTGTAAAATAGAATCCAATTAGAAGACAATTGAGTGGAAGATGAAAGATGTGAGCTGGTGTGTCAGTGGAGATCTTATTCAGAGCACCTCCTCCTCTCATCGTCCTGTAGTGATCCTCTCCTGCCTGGTCCAGGCCTGCTCTCTGCAGGAGTCGATAAAGAGGCCGGTCAGAGACGCGGCCCCGCTGATTCTCCAGGGCTTAGATGGATCAGGACATGAGACAGACAGGCTGAGGGAGTAGCTCCACTGGCTGCTCTCTGCTGAAGAACAACTGCTGCTGCTGTATTCATAAAGAAAAGATGCAAAACACACACAAAAAATATTCCTAAATTAGTCCCACGGGGATCTTTAAATGGGATTTGACTGTACGGGGCGGTGAAAACTGATTTATAAGCAAAAATCTAGCATGAGGTTGTAATTTATGGAAAACACAGCAAATTATGAGCAAAGAAACAATACAGATCACCCCCTGCCTCAAACTTAGATGTTACAGAAAGAAACAAGTTTTCGGTGAATCAAGCTGATAAAGTTTTTTAATACGCTTCGTGTCTGTGAAAGTCTCAGTTTATTAATTGAAGAGCGGTTTCCTCTGACTGTGCAGGTTTTGCGGTATTACATATGGAAAGTGTTTTTCCCCCATGGGAGGGAAAGGGGGTGTGTGGAGGGGTGAGGAACGCCGTAAACCATAAAAATAGAAACAAACAAACCGGAAGGCGTCATGAAGAACCTAAATACTGTTCATTAGGAAGAACTCAGACAGATGAAACAGTCAGTTTAGATGTTTCAGCTCCGTCTCACTGATTCTGTTTTCATTCGTTTGGGAATTTTTGGACACTGAATGAGAGTGTTGAACCAGCCCTGCAGATGGTTGGACTCTAATGAGGTTACGTTGACAGCCATGTCTAACAGCATTTATTAGAAACCTGTTGACTTTTGTCTCTCAGCGTTTCCTTTTAGTCCCTGGACAGATGAGGTAAGTGAAACTGTCACTGATGGGCGGTCTGTCTGTGGCTGGTCAAGCCCACCATAAAGCCTCTAACTCATCTCTCTGTGGCTGATTGGTTTGTTTGTCGCCTGCTTTTATCCTATTTGAGGCCTGACGTGTTTTGATTGAGTTAAAATTCTGAAAAAAGGAGCTGGATTAGGTTTGTGTTATTGGGAATAAACTGAACCCAGTGTCTGACGGGAACCTGCTGCATGACTGCCTTTGAACTCTTTGTGTTAACGACATTTTAATGTGCTTTTCCGTGTTAATGACATTTTAATGCACTTTCTGTCATGTCGCGTGAAGTCCGTAAAAGGATAATGTGAGAGGAAGAAGAGAATTGAGTTTGTAAGTGTCTGTTTGGACACGTCGGACTGCAGCAGGTGAACATTCTGTTTGTGTGTGACTAGGTCAGGAAAACGAGCTGCTGCAGACGTGTGAACATGAGCTTCAGTGTTGTAACAAAATCTGATTTCTTCTGTTTTTTCTATCTTAAAGATTTCAGATCAACAAACAGATTTTACTATCAGACAAAAAGGACCAGTTTTTAATAGGAAACGCAATTTTCTAATGATTATTCATTTTTTAGAGGAACAGACTTTCCAAACCAACCTGCTCTTAAATAAAAAGGTAATTGATTTTAAACTTAATAACTGGTAAACACAGACTTGTGTTTGAATTATTTTAATTCAGCCTCATTGGAGTTTTTTTTTGGTAGCATGAATGCCCTGTTTAAGGTCAAATGTCAGACATTCTCCTCCAGGATTTCCTGGTAGTCAGCAGAACTCATGGTTCTATCAGTTCCAGCCAGTGGTCCAGGTCCTGAAGACCAGACCATCAGACTACCACCACCATGTCTGACTGTTAGGATGAAATACAGAGTTAGTTTGACTCCATAGAACGGGACACACACCTTCAGGAGGAACGGGACACACACCTTCAGGTGGAACGGGACACACACCTTCAGGAGGAACGGGACACACACCTTCAGGTGGAACGGGACACACACCTTCAGGTGGAACGGGACACACACCTTCAGGAGGAACGGGACACACACCTTCAGATGGAACGGGACACACACCTTCAGATGGAACGAGACACACACCTTCAGATAGAACAGGACACACACCTTCTGATGGAACGGGACACACACCTTCAGATGGAACGAGACACACACCTTCAGATGGAACGGGACACACACCTTCAGGTGGAACGAGACAAACACCTTTAGGTGGAACGGGACACACACCTTTAGGAGGAACGGGACACACACCTTCAGGTGGAACGAGACACACACCTTCAGATGGAACGTGACACACACCTTCAGGTGGAATGGGACACACACCTTCAGGTGGAACGAGACACACACCTTCTGATGGAACGGGACACACACCTTCAGATGGAACGAGACACACACCTTCAGATGGAACGTGACACACACCTTCAGATGGAACGAGACACACACCTTCAGATGGAACGTGACACACACCTTCAGATGGAACAGGACACACACCTTCAGGTGGAACGAGACACACACCTTCTGATGGAACGAGACACACACCTTCAGGTGGAACGAGACAAAAACCTTTAGGTGGAACGGGACACAAACCTTTAGGTGGAACGGGACACACACCTTCAGGTGGAACGAGACACACACCTTCAGATGGAACGAGACACACACCTTCAGATAGAACAGGACACACACCTTCTGATGGAACGGGACACACACCTTCTAAAAAGTTCCACATTTATCTCGTCAGTCCACATAATATTTCCCAGAAGTCTTAGAGTTTATCACGCTGTTCTTTGGTGAATGTGAGGTAGGCTGTTGTGTTCTTTTGGTCAGCAGAGGTTGAACCTTAACCAAGTGTCGCCTGCAGAACTTTAGATGTTGTTCTGGGTTCTGTTCTTGAATTTCTTTAGAATCTCTTTAGATCAGGACATGATTTGTTGGTTTTTGAGATCTTTTAGCCTCCTTCATGTTGTCAGACAGGTTCTAGTGAAGTGATTTATTACTTCTACAGGTCTGGTATTGATCAGGTCTGGTATTGATCAGGTCTGGTAGTGATCAGGTCTAGTAGAGATCAGGTCTGGTAGAGATCAGGTCTAGTAGTGATCAGGTCTGGTAGAGATCAGGTCTGGTAGAGATCAGGTCTAGTAGTGATCAGGTCTGGTTGTGATCAGGTCTAGTAGTGATCAGGTCTGGTAGTGATCAGGTCTGGTAGTGATCAGGTCTGGTAGAGATCAGGTCTGGTAGAGATCAGGTCTAGTAGTGATCAGGTCTGGTTGTGATCAGGTCTAGTAGTGATCAGGTCTGGTAGTGATCAGGTCTGGTAGAGATCAGGTCTGGTTGTGATCAGGTCTGGTAGAGATCAGGTCTGGTAGAGATCAGGTCTGGTAGTGATCAGGTCTGGTAGAGATCAGGTCTAGTAGTGATCAGGTCTAGTAGTGATCAGGTCTAGTAGTGATCAGGTCTAGTAGTGATCAGGTCTGGTAGTGATCAGGTCTAGTATTGATCAGGTCTGGTAGTGATCAGGTCTGGTAGTGACCAGGTCTAGTATTGATCAGGTCTGGTAGAGATCAGGTCTGGTAGTGATCAGGTCTGATAGTGATCATGTCTGGTGATCAGGTTTGGTAGTGATCAGGTCTGATAGTGATCAGGTCTGGTAGTGATCAGGTCTGATAGTGATCAGGTCTGGTGATCAGGTTTGGTAGTGATCAGGTCTGATAGTGATCAGGTCTGGTAGTGATCAGGTCTGATAGTGATCAGGTCTGGTGATCATGTCTGGTGATCAGGTCTGGTAGTGAACAGGTCTGGTAGTGATCAAGTCTGGTAGTGATCAGGTCTGGTGATCAGGTTTGGTAGTGATCAGGTCTGGTAGTGATCAGGTCTGATAGTGATCAGGTCTAGTATTGATCAGGTCTGGTAGAGATCAGGTCTGGTAGTGATCAGGTCTAGTATTGATCAGGTCTGGTAGAGATCAGGTCTGGTAGTGATCAGGTCTGGTAGTGATCAGGTCTGGTAGAGATCAGGTCTGGTAGTGATCAGGTCTAGTATTGATCAGGTCTGGTAGAGATCAGGTCTGGTAGTGATCAGGTCTAGTATTGATCAGGTCTGGTAGTGAGCAAGTCTGATAGTGATCAGGTCTAGTATTGATCAGGTCTGATAGTGATCAGGTCTGGTAGTGATCAGGTCTGATAGTGATCAGGTCTGGTGATCAGGTTTTGTAGTGATCAGGTCTGATAGTGATCAGGTCTAGTATTGATCAGGTCTGGTAGTGATCAGGTCTAGTATTGATCAGGTCTGGTAGAGATCAGGTCTGGTAGTGATCAGGTCTAGTATTGATCAGGTCTTGTAGAGATCAGGTCTGATAGTGATCAGGTCTGGTAGTGATCAGGTCTGATAGTGATCAGGTCTGGTAGTGATCAGGTCTAGTATTGATCAAGTCTAGTATTGATCAGGTCTGGTAGAGATCAGGTCTGGTAGTGATCAGGTCTGGTAGTGATCAGGTCTAGTATTGATCAGGTCTGGTAGTGATCAGGTCTGGTAGTGATCAGGTCTGGTAGTGATCAGGTCTGGTAGTGATCAGGTCTGGTATCATTGTGATCAGGTTTTGTAGTGATCAGGTCTGATAGTGATCAGGTCTAGTATTGATCAGGTCTGGTAGTGATCAGGTCTAGTATTGATCAGGTCTGGTAGAGATCAGGTCTGGTAGTGATCAGGTCTAGTATTGATCAGGTCTTGTAGAGATCAGGTCTGATAGTGATCAGGTCTGGTAGTGATCAAGTCTGATAGTGATCAGGTCTGGTAGGGATCAGGTCTAGTATTGATCAAGTCTAGTATTGATCAGGTCTGGTAGAGATCAGGTCTGAGTGATCAGGTCTGGTAGTGATCAAGTCTGATAGTGATCAGGTCTAGTATTGATCAGGTCTGGTAGGGATCAGGTCTAGTAGTGATCAGGTCTGGTGGTGATCAGGTCTGATAGTGATCAGGTCTGGTGATCAGGTCTGATAGTGATCAGGTCTATTATTGATCAGGTCTGGTAGAGATCAGGTCTGGTAGTGATCAGGTCTGGTAGTGATCAGGTCTGGTAGGGATCAGGTCTGGTAGTGATCAGGTCTAGTATTGATCAGGTCTGGGTGTGGTCAGTAGAACTGAACTCAGCTCTCTATATAATGTAGTTAATCTCAGGTAATTAATCATAAGAAGGGGGTAAATACTTAGCAGCGAGTGCTTGTTTTGTTCTGACGTCACCTTCCTGTTCCTATATCTACAGTAGTGATGAAGTGTCTCACATTGGAATCATCTGATTTTATTTAGGTTGTTTTTTTAAATGGTTTACTGTATTTGAAATGATGCAGAACACTGGAATTCACATGAGAGTAAACAATGAAACCGAGGTTATAAACTAAATAAAGATAAAATAATATTTGTGAAGCCGTGATTAAGGGCTTTCTGCTCTGTGGTTGAGAAAGACGTTTGTTTACCTTTTCAGTGTTCACGAGAAGAGGGAAGACTTTAAAATAGAACAGGGGGTGTTCATCCTGAATCTGTGCTGCATCCAGCCCAGTTTAGTCCAAGAAAGGCCCTCCGTGCACATCCAAACTGACCCAGTTCTATCCAGTGAGGGGAGAGCTAGCCCACTTTGATCAACTCCAGACTGAAACCAGAATGACTAGACTGACTTCTGATTCTTCTTTCTGATGGATCATGTTTTTCTTTATAGATATAATTGAGAGCTGCATAAAGTGTCAAACAGTCTCTGCATATAAGCTGTCTGAACCCTCAGGCGAGTCACTGGTGATACAAACCAAGTAAATTTTTCCTAAAATAGCAAGTAAATTCACAGGAAAGACCAAAACGTATCTGGATATTAACTGTTAAATAAAGCTGGGGGTAATTTTTCAATCATCCACTTAATGAATATTAAAAGGAAAATGATTTCGATGTTTGATTAGCATCACATGCAGCTGATTAAAAAGCATCTGCTCGTGTTGAATAGGAGCATTCATTGAGTCACACTGAGGGGAATGTCAGGATCTCTGAGTGAATGCAGCGGGAATCTGTTACCTGCTGGCAAATGAACACAATGTCAATGAAGTGGATGCATCTAACTAGGTTTGATTAAAATCCAGAACATTTCTTGCCTGCTCCCACGGCAGTGTAATCCTACAGCTTTTGTTTATAAATCCTAATACTTATTTTTATAATAATCTAAGCAATTACAAAATAAATACCTGTGACTCATTAAAGGCATGCTATGCAGTTTTGGCTTGTTTTTAGCACCCCCTAGTGTCCATTTTAAATCACTGTTGTAAAAACGTTACCATAGTCTAGCGGTTCATCACTCATTCAACGAAATCAGCTGTTCAAGCAGGGACAGATAAAAAAAAATCAGGAATCATGAGCTAAAAACACTCTGGTGCTAGCATATCGGTTAGCCTCATTGGGTTTGCCTAACCTCGCAAAATACGTGACTTTGTGAGACTTCAGGGCACCGGATCAGAGACTCAGAAGTTGCAAACGTGTTATTCTAGACACAAGCAGCAGATGGTGCTGAGTGATTTTTCATTAACCCTGTAAAGGGTCAGATTAGCTCACTGGCGCAAGGAAAAGATTTTAAAAAATGAAAAGTTACATAGTGTGCCTTTAAGTTCACCAACTGTGTTCACAAATGATGCATAAACCATAACACTGTCAATAAAAAAGTTTACACACATAAAGTCCAACATTCTGTGAACTTTTTAACCTTTGAGTTTCGTTTCTGCTGTGAATTTTGAGCCCAACAGGTCCAGATAAAGCTTGGTTTTCTTTTCTGTTTTTCCCAATTAATTTTGTTTTTGTGAAAATTGTATTTGTAGCTAATTATTTCTACTTTGCATGACGTAATGCTACTCAAAGTCATACGTATCATACCATTTCAGACTGAGTCACATGTATTTAAAAATAAAAGTTTTTATAGATTCTTCCAAAGCATCAGGATTTAAAAAATATATATTAAAAGGCAAATAGGAATAGACGCAACCTTCATAAGTTTAATTACTGTTGAAATTACTACATTTTATCATAAAAACTGTCAATTGCTAGAAAACCCCCACAATTTCTTCATAATATCACTGAATTTTCTAAACCTTTTTCAGGTTTTGCAGAGCGTAGACGTTGAAAGATTCAGGATTTACTCATCACATTGTCCTTTACCATTAACTTTAGAGTGCTTACGCTCCATACATTAGGGTCACACTTCTCACATCCCTTCTCCTACGTCACAGCACCACCCCCGGACCCGATGGCTCGTGTAGCACCATTCATACAAAAGCTAAGTACCCTCATCCTTCATGTTAGTGACTCATTCCATCCATCCCACACTGGAGTATGGCTTGAGTGCTCCTGTTCCCTGTTATCAACTCTATATGAAAGAGGCTGAAGGGTGCAGACCCAGTCAAAGAGAGGGATATAGAGGACAGATCTTGGCCGCTCTACTTTTGCAGGATGTGAAAGTGGGACAATCTGTTCCTTGGACGATCTCCAATTCTACTTTCCGGGGACCAATACACTGAAAATATATCTATACACAAAGCTCTGTCCTACATAAGAGGAGAGTGAGAGAGAAAGACAGAGAAAGTGACAAAAAGAAATAATAAGAGCCTGATCTAAACTGACACTCCATAAGGCCTTCATGGTGCATTATGCTGCTTTAAAATGTCTTTGGGCCATAGAGGAGGAGAAGGCAAAGGAGAAGAGACGGCATGAATCAGTAAAGGTATAGCAACCATAAAGCACCGTTGCATTTCTTTATAGTGCAGAAAACCTGAGTTTGACCTGTTATGTTGTTTATGAGGAGAATGAAGAACAAAGACATGCAGGAGAGACGAGAATGAACAGAAACCAGAGTCATCAGCGACCTTCACAGGGCGTTTCATCGCTCTATATCTGCTGTCCGTCTCCATCTCTGTCCATCAGTCTGCTCTCATCTCTTCATCTACTTTCCTCCCTGTTCCTACTGACTTCACCTTCATCTGAAGACTCAGAACTGACTAAATATATACAATGATGTACAAGAAATAGATCTCACGTTTGGAACACTCTTTACATCTTTGTTTCATTTAACACGGTTCAGTGTGATTCCCTGTCATTTTATTGTTTTCCTCAGCTCTACACTCATTCAGCCCTTCACATCTGTTCTTCATTGGCCAAAATGTTACTCATCCCTGTATAAATAGTCCCCAGTTTCCTCAACTCTTTCTCAGATTCTGCTGTTGCCAGGACTTCTTCTGCACTTTATGACTTTTTACTTTCTTAATTGAATTCTGCGTTAGACTCGGTTCTCAGCCTCTGTCTGTTCTAGGTCTTTTATAGACTCCAGTAATGGAAGTCGTGGCTCTTTTGGACTCACTAATGATGGTAGAAAGGGAATATTTGAGAGATTAAATCATTTGGAAAAATAATAAATTATTTGAAACACACGACACCGCAGTAACACCTGGTGGCTAAATCAATGTGTTGCATGCATTGCATGACCTTTCTTTTCTTGGAGAGGCTCAGTGATCAGCTGACCCGGTACACTTTCTGCCCTCATCCAAAATAATTTCAAAAGCCCAAACCACTCTCAGTATAAGACGCTTGAGTAAATTACTTCACAAATAAACTCCAGGCTAGAAGAGATTTGTAATTGTAGTATTTTATTTATTTCTTGTGGAAACAATGTAATGAGATCACTGTAAATTCACATGAGTTTCATTGAACTTCTTATTTGGGTCAAAGTGGCATTTTAAAACAGTTGGTGATGTAATGGAACAGTCATGTGACATTCATAGTACTTTCCTTATGCAATGAATTCTATACATGTCTATTGCCCTCTGATGGAGAATCTATGCAGGTGGGAAGTGCCAATTATTTGTGTATTATATTAAAATATAGTTTAAACATTATCCAATAAACAGTTCAATAAAAAAAATTCAGATATTGTACTTTTTTCAGCTGTAATATGGAAATTATGGGTAATTTATCAGATCCAGGACTGTCATATTGAAGCACAATGTCAAAAAAAGCTGATGCATAAAAGTATTCTGATAAACTGTTCTGTTCCTCTCTTATCTTTAAAAAATAAATAAAAATAAAGTTTAGTGCAGACGGTGGCCAACACAGAGATAACAGTAAAAACAAAACAAACAAAAAAAAAACAACAAGTCAGAGCTGTGGTTTAAAATATAATAGTTAAACACCCCAAACTGCTGAGAGCAGAGGTTCAGTTGGTGTAATTGGAATTAATTCCTGTAGTTATAATAGATCTGACACAGCTAATTTCTTCCTTTTATCGTTTGACTATTGTTACCCTGCTGTTTTATTTGGCTTTTGCTCCCGTCTCACCCTTTTCCACCTCAGCCTGACTGTGTCTCTTTATGCAAACTACAAATCCATCGTTCTCTCCTGTGAATCCCTCCTATTGCTTTTACATCCCAATTAGCTGGCTCCCCTCAGCCTGTCCCTCCAGTTCCTTAACTCGCCATGTGAATGCAACGCTGTTCAATATTTAATGAGACTGTGTTCATAAATCAGCCCAGTCTATTCCCTCCTGGTGTTCTTCAATGATAGAGTTAAAAACCTGAGTGTTAACAAGTCGCTCTTTGTCAGCTTATAATTAGGCAAGCGTTCGTCCTAAAATGGGATCACTTTTAAGTGTTGGGATCAGACTTACAAATTTACCAAAGGTGAGTCCCAGTGTGAGCTATCTGTTAGTGGTGAATATGGATTTCAGGTCTTTGATAAAAGAGCAGCAGGGCTCTCAACTGAAACTCTTGACTTTATGGCCGGGGGGAGAAAACTTTAATGAAGAAACGTATACATTATAGGTCAGAGCTATTGTCTCAGGCTTTCCTCTAAATAATACTTGTTTCTCCAGTCTTCTCTGCTGTTTTTGCCCTGCAGCATTAAAGGGATACACCACCGGTAAGTTATTTTTGGTCTATTCCTCATAGTAAGACAAGTGGGCAAAAACTATTTGTAAACAGCCCAGTCGTTTTCCTGATCCGGCGATACTCCTTTAGCATTAGCTTAGCGTAAAACACTGTAAGTGAATGGTACCTAATAGCATGCTAGTAGGTACCATTCACTTACAGTGTTTTACGCTAAGCTAAAGGAGTACTGCCGGATCAGGACAAGAGCTGGACTGTTACCTTTTTTTTTTTTTTCCCACTTATCTAACTCTGAGGAATATGACAATACACAAAAACATCACTTTCTGGTGGAGTATCCCTTTAAAATGCTCCTTGTCTCAGTCAGTAGAAGAATTAATCAAAGTCTGTTTTATGATTTACTGTCTACCATACATTCTGAACTAGACTTATTTTGACCATGATAAGCTTAGATTGTGAAGTTTGATAAAAGATCTCAAAAAGCAACATGTCAAGGTGTGTGTCTCTTTCCATCAGAAGGTGTGTGTCCCGTTCCACCTGGAAGGTGTGTGTCTCGTTCCACCTGAAGGTGTGTGTCTCGTTCCACCTGAAGGTGTGTGTCTCGTTCCATCAGAAGGTGTGTGTCTCGTTCCACCTGAAGGTGTGTGTCTCGTTCCACCTGAAGGTGTGTGTCTCGTTCCATCAGAAGGTGTGTGTCTCGTTCCACCTGAAGGTGTGTGTCTCGTTCCACCTGAAGGTGTGTGTCCCATTCCACCTGAAGGTGTGTGTCTCGTTCCATCAGAAGGTGTGTGTCTCGTTCCATCTGAAGGTGTGTGTCTCGTTCCACCTGGAAGGTGTGTGTCTCGTTCCACCTGAAGGTGTGTGTCTCGTTCCACCTGAAGGTGTGTGTCTCGTTCCACCTGAAGGTGTGTGTCTCGTTCCACCTGGAAGGTGTGTGTCTCGTTCCACCTGAAGGTGTGTGTCTCGTTCCACCTGAAGGTGTGTGTCGTTCCACAAGAAGGTGTGTGTCTCGTTCCATCTGAAGGTGTGTGTCTCGTTCCACCTGAAGGTGTGTGTCTCGTTCCATCAGAAGGTGTGTGTCTCGTTCCACCTGAAGGTGTGTGTCTCGTTCCATCTGAAGGTGTGTGTCTCGTTCCACCTGAAGGTTTGTGTCTCGTTCCATCTGAAGGTGTGTGTCTCGTTCCATCTGAAGGTGTGTGTCTCGTTCCATCTGAAGGTGTGTGTCCCGTTCCACCTGAAGGTGTGTGTCCCGTTCCATCTGAAGGTGTGTGTCTCGTTCCATCTGAAGGTGTGTGTCTCGTTCCACCTGAAGGTGTGTGTCTCGTTCCACCTGAAGGTGTGTGTCTCGTTCCACCTGAAGGTGTGTGTCTCGTTCCACCTGAAGGTGTGTGTCTCGTTCCACCTGAAGGTGTGTGTCTCGTTCCACCTGAAGGTGTGTGTCTCGTTCCACCTGAAGGTGTGTGTCTCGTTCCATCTGAAGGTGTGTGTCTCGTTCCAACTGGAAGGTGTGTGTCTCGTTCCACCTGAAGGTGTGTGTCTCGTTCCACCTGAAGGTGTGTGTCTCGTTCCACCTGAAGGTGTGTGTCTCGTTCCACCTGGAAGGTGTGTGTCTCGTTCCACCTGAAGGTGTGTGTCTCGTTCCACCTGAAGGTGTGTGTCTTGTTCCACCTGAAGGTGTGTGTCTCGTTCCATCTGAAGGTGT
>SSNR01000300.1:123656-181156 GCA_006937965.1 Callopanchax toddi
TGTGTGTCGTTCCATCTGAAGGTGTGTGTCGTTCCATCTGAAGGTGTGTGTCCCGTTCCATCTGAAGGTGTGTGTCGTTCCATCTGAAGGTGTGTGTCTCGTTCCACCTGAAGGTGTGTGTCGTTCCACCTGAAGGTGTGTGTCGTTCCATCTGAAGGTGTGTGTCTCGTTCCATCTGAAGGTGTGTGTCGTTCCACCTGAAGGTGTGTGTCCCGTTCCATCTGAAGGTGTGTGTCGTTCCATCTGAAGGTGTGTGTCGTTCCACCTGAAGGTGTGTGTCGTTCCAACTGAAGGTGTGTGTCTCGTTCCACCTGAAGGTGTGTGTCGTTCCACCTGAAGGTGTGTGTCTTGTTCCACCTGAAGGTGTGTGTCTCGTTCCATCTGAAGGTGTGTGTCCCGTTCCATCTGAAGGTGTGTGTCGTTCCATCTGAAGGTGTGTGTCGTTCCATCTGAAGGTGTGTGTCGTTCCACCTGAAGGTGTGTGTCTCGTTCCATCTGAAGATGTGTGTCGTTCCATCTGAAGGTGTGTGTCGTTCCATCTGAAGGTGTGTGTCCCGTTCCATCTGAAGGTGTGTGTCCGTTCCACCTGAAGGTGTGTGTCTCGTTCCATCTGAAGGTGTGTGTCTCGTTCCATCTGAAGGTGTGTGTCCCGTTCCATCTGAAGGTGTGTGTCGTTCCACCTGAAGGTGTGTGTCTCGTTCCACCTGAAGGTGTGTGTCGTTCCACCTGAGAAGGTGTGTCCCGTTCCATCTGAAGGTGTGTGTCGTTCCATCTGAAGGTGTGTGTCCCGTTCCATCTGAAGGTGTGTGTCGCGTTCCATCTGAAGGTGTGTGTCGTTCCACCTGAAGGTGTGTGTCGTTCCACCTGAAGGTGTGTGTCGTTCCACCTGAAGATGTGTGTCGTTCCACCTGTAGGTGTGTGTCTCGTTCCACCTGAGGGTGTGTGTCCCGTCCCATCTGAAGGTGTGTGTCCCGTTCCATCTGAAGGTGTGTCTCGTTCCACCTGAAGGTGTGTGTCTCGTTCTACCTGAAGGTGTGTGTCTCGTTCCACCTGGAAGGTGTGTGTCTCGTTCCATCTGAAGGTGTGTGTCGTTCCATCTGAAGGTGTGTGTCGTTCCATCTGAAGGTGTGTGTCGTTCCACCTGAAGGTGTGTGTCTCGTTCCATCTGAAGGTGTGTGTCCCGTTCCATCTGAAGGTGTGTGTCCCGTTCCATCTGAAGGTGTGTGTCGTTCCATCTGAAGGTGTGTGTTGTTCCATCTGAAGGTGTGTGTCCCGTTCCATCTGAAGGTGTGTGTCCCGTTCCATCTGAAGGTGTGTGTTGTTCCATCTGAAGGTGTGTGTCCCGTTCCATCTGAAGGTGTGTCTCGTTCCATGTGAAGGTGTGTGTCCCGTTCCACCTGAAGGTGTGTCCCGTTCCACCTGAAGGTGTGTGTCCCGTTCCACCTGAAGGTGTGTGTCTCGTTCCATCTGAAGGTGTGTGTTGTTCCACCTGAAGGTGTGTGTCCCGTTCCATCTGAAGGTGTGTGTCGTTCCATCTGAAGGTGTGTGTCCCGTTCCATCAGAAGGTGTGTGTCCCGTTCCATCTGAAGGTGTGTGTCGATCCACCTGAAGGTGTGTGTCTCGTTCCACCTGAAGGTGTGTGTCCCGTTCCATGTGAAGGTGTGTGTCCCGTTCCATCTGAAGGTGTGTGTCGTTCCACCTGAAGGTGTGTGTCTCTTTCCATCTGAAGGTGTGTGTCCCGTTCCACCTGAAGGTGTGTGTCCCATTCCACCTGAAGGTGTGTGTCCTGTTCCATCTGAAGGTGTGTGTCCCGTTCCACCTGAAGGTGTGTGTCCCGTTCCACCTGAAGGTGTGTGTCCCGTTCCACCTGAAGGTGTGTGTCCCGTTCCACCTGAAGGTGTGTGTCCCGTTCCACCTGAAGGTGTGTGTCCCGTTCCACCTGAAGGTGTGTGTCGTTCCACCTGAAGGTGTGTGTCTCGTTCCATCTGAAGGTGTGTGTCTCGTTCCATCTGAAGGTGTGTGTCTCGTTCCATCTGAAGGTGTGTGTCGTTCCATCTGAAGGTGTGTGCTCGTTCCACCTGAAGGTGTGTGTCGTTCCACCTGAAGGTGTGTGTCGTTCCACCTGAAGATGTGTGTCGTTCCACCTGAAGGTGTGTGTCTCGTTCCATGTGAAGGTGTGTGTCCCGTTCCATCTGAAGGTGTGTGTCCCGTTCCACCTGAAGGTGTGTGTCCCGTTCCATCTGAAGGTGTGTGTCTCGTTCCATCTGAAGGTGTGTGTCGTTCCACCTGAAGGTGTGTGTCGTTCCATCTGAAGGTGTGTGTCGTTCCACCTGAAGGTGTGTGTCCAGTTTTATGGAGTCAAACTAACTGTATTTCATCCTAACAATCAGACCTGGTGGTGTTAGTGTGATGGTCTGGTCTTCAGGACCTGGACCACTGGTTGGAACTGATGACACCATGAATTCTGCTGACTACCAGAAAATCCTGGAGGAGAATATCTGACCTTTGACCTTAAACAGGACGTTCATTTTGGAAAACCCTCCAATGTGGCTGAATAAAACAACTCCACAGTGATGTGAGAAACTCAAAGTTATCCCTGACATTTGATTGCAGTTCTTATACAACCAATTATTAAGTTTCATAGTCAGTTACTCTTCCACATAGGGCCAGGTTGGTTTGGATATCCCATTTCCTCTAATAAATCAAATTATTAGAAAACTGCATCTTTTTTTAATTCAGTTTATCTTTCTCTGACTGAAACCACCTACAGAGGTGTACTGGTCCTTTAAGGTTCTCTCAGTCTGGGTCAGTAGCTACACGATCACAGGGAAAACTGACTTGACAGATGTCCAGAAGACAGTCACTGACCCCGTCCACAAGGAGGGGAAGACACAAAGGGTCACTGGTACAGAAGCTGGTTGTTTACAGGTTTCTGTATCCAAGTATGGATACTTGGATATGGATATATGGGTAGAGAGGAAGGAAAACATGAGGTAGGAAAAGATGCAGCAGCAACAGGAATAACCACAATCAGAAGCATCTTTCCTGGACTGAGGAGAATAACTGGACTGTTCAGAATCAGAATCAGAATCAACTTTATTGCCAGAAAGACAGCGTCCTGTCAATCAGGAACTTGACTTGGTTACATAGTGAACCCGGGCTGCCATGAGGCGCCTGCCTTGCAGATGACGTGTGCTTAACAGAGAGAAACATGTTTTAATAAGAGGGAAAGAGAGGGAAGATAAAAAACCGACAGTTCTCAGCTGTCCAGTAGGGAGTTGCTCAGTGGTCCAAAGTCTTCTTTTCAGATGAAAGTACATTTTGCATGTAATTTGGAAATCAAGGTCCCAGAGTCTGGAGGAAGATGAGGGGAACAGAATCCATGATGCTTGACGTCCAGAGTGCAGTTTCTACAGTCAGTGATGATCTGGGTCCATGTCCTCTGCTGGTGTTGGTCCACTGTGTCTCTGAAATCCACATCACATCAGCCTCTACAGGACATTTAGAGACCTTCATGCTTCCTGCTGCTGACCAGCTTTATGGAGATGCTGGTTTAATTTCCCAGCAGGACTTGGTTCCTGTCCATACGGACAAAGGTACCTAGAGCAGTGACCACAAGGTGTTACTGAGCTCTGATTGGCCAGCAGACTGGTCTGACCTGAACCTCAGAGAAGCTATGGGGGATTTTCAAGAGGAAGATGAGAGACTAGACCCATGTGCAGATGACGCTGCTCTCAAAGCAACCTGGAATCCATCACACGTCAGCAGCTCCACAGGCCGATCTCCTCCATGACACCAAGCACTGATGAAGCATGTATGAAACCTGACATTTCTGTTAATTTAAAAAAATCTCTTACATAACATGAGACAATCATCAAAATTACAAGAAATAAAGACTTGAAATATTTCACTTTATGTAATGAACTATATGAGTTTCACTTCCTGAAATGACATCACAAATACTCTTAATGTTTTCAGATGTGCCTGTAATGTGTAGAAGTTTGTTTCCTCTACAGTGGTGCAGCCTATAACTACACACATTTAGATCCAGTTATATACCTGCTTTTCTAACTGTTTCTTCAGACAACACTATAGGTCATTTAAAGGGTTTATTAGTGATCCTGAGAACTTGCAAAACTTTTTCAGATATTCAAATGCAATCAGAGCCAACCAATATCAAGCTAATTCAAACAAGTCCATGTTTTCTTGCATGGTTTTGATTACCTTTGACTCAATATATTCACTGCAACACTAACACTTTTAATATAAAGTGTTTTTTCTTATGCAACTCTTAAGCTCTTGATAAATCACTGGTGTTGTGTAAACTGATGTAAAAAGGAAGAAACATTCACAGAAGCCAACTTTGTTGTTTCTTCTGGGAAGTTTGCTGTCAGGTTTCATTTTTATGTGTATAAATCAGTTTATAGCTGGAACAAATCCTCCTGATACTTTTGAAGGTCTGTAAATGTAGTATCTGAACTTTGTCAGTTAATTTGATGGATGACGATCTTTATTCCATCATTGTTGAAAGAATCCAATCCTGTAACCAGCTGACTCAACAGCATAAAGGACTGGATGAAGACAATATTCATTTATCAGAATACATTTGACCTTTTTGCTTTAATCCATGAGCTGTGAGTGAATTTCAGCCTGTAACCACCAGTGTTGCCACAGTTACTTTGAAAAAGTAATCCGACTACTGATTACTGATTACTCCCTTAAAAAGTAACTTAGTTACTTTACAGACTACTTGACTTTAAAAGTAACTAAGTTAGATTACTAGTTACTTTTTTAGTTACTTTATTAGTGACATTTCGCTGCCGATGACTCCTCCCCTGCCTCGACTTTAAAATAACCTCCAGTTTTACTAAAACACAGAAGTGAATTTTAACAGCAAGTCAACAAAATGGATCTCCTCATATTAAAGTTGAACTTCCAAACTATTTCCTGAAAAAAATACTTGGTTTTATGAAATATAAATTAAAGAGTCTTTCTTGACCTGACATTTAACACTTTTATGGCAAAACTACCTTTTATAAAATAACTTGTTTATTACTGTAACTATTAAATTCATTTTAACATGTTTTATTAACATCAGAACATTTGAATGAACATTAGAACAAACCTTAATGTTATCATCTTTATCTGACACTAACTCTAAATCCTGACTGTATTTATTCCAGATAGAAAACGATCATCTCTCTCCTCCATAGTTGTTTGTGTTGCTGCAGCTGGTTTTTACAGTATTTACCTGAAATCCAGGTCAACCCTAACCCTACCTGACCCTCTTTTCTAAATATACTTTTTGGAAAAATTTTGGTTTGACAACTAAATCTCATCTTTTAGAAAGATTTATTTAATTATTTTAACAAATAAAAAAAAATTGAATTTAAAGTAAAGTAAAATTCACAACTATGACTAAAATGAATAATCTAGCTCCTGTCATCAGCTGTTCTTTAGACTCACCTGTTAGTTCCTTAAAACCGGAGGGTTTTAGGACCATGAGGAGCTAACATCAGCTCGTGTTTCCCGACTGCTGCGTTTGTCTAAGGATGCATCAAAACGTCTCTTTAGTTGCTGGTGAAGGTTCTCAGTCATCCAGGTCATGATGATAATCCAAAAAAAGGCCTGGCGCTGCTTCAGTCCAGCTGTTTGGAGCTACGGCTACATTCAGGCTGCTAATGCTAGTCTGCTCGGCTGTCAGACAGACAGTCAGCTGTTCCTGCTCGTCGGTTCTCCGTTTGTTCTCAGTCTCACACTCCTTAACAAAGTCTAGACCCCGAAGATAAAACAAAGCTGTTGTATCAGAGGAGTTTACAAAAATAATGCCCGGATATTCAGGTAAATAGGCTACTTTATCACAGGTCAGTGACTCCTCCTCCAGCTGGAGCGACTCCTCAGCTGTGCTCGTGTTGAAAACGTGACTCCACCTCATGCTGGGAACGTGACACAACGCCGCTCACAGAAATGCAGGAAGAAAATAAATATTTTAAGGAAACTGACAAAGATAGTAACGCAAAGTAACGCACAGTGGCTGGAAAAAAATAACTTTAATCAGATTACTGGATTGTAAATAGTAACGCGTTAGATTACTCGTTATTGAAAAATGACGTAATTTTAGAGTAACGCGTTACAAAGTAGCGCGTTACTGGCAACACTGGTAACCACACAGTAAGACAATAAGTCAAATTGCTTGGTTTGAAGTTAAATGTGTTGCAAACCTTTGATGCTGAGAAAGGAAGTCATTGCAACATGTAGTGAGTCAAAACCCCATCAAACATAATGCTGAAAAGCTACATTATAAGAGTTAATATCCTTGGACCCTAAACTTAATTAGTGGTTAAGTCTAGACACATCTTTCTAGAAGTTCCACTTTTGTCCTGTAAGTCCACATAATATTTTACCAAAAGTCTTGTGGGATCATCTATATAAGTCATGACCTCTGACCTAACAAAGTGAGGCCTGCAGTGCTTTAGATGTGTTATTTTATTACTGAATGTCTTTAAAACAGGGCATGCCGTGTTACTTTTTTTTAGATCTTTTAGCCTCCTTCATGTAAGACTAAACTCAGCTTTACAAATATTGTGTTTAAAGTTAACTCATGATTTAACAAGAGGTTAAAACTTTACCACAGCAGTGTAGGTCAAGCAACAGCGTAGTGCTGAGGCCACTGTAATATTAATGTGTCTTTAAATCCTCCTTAAGATCAGAGAGACCAATGTAAACAACCCAAATGCCAGATTCTGATGTCTATCATCTTACTTCTATCAACCATCTGCCATGTGGTCCTTTAGGTTTTATTTATGTTACGCAGAAGAGATTTGATCCAGAACAAGTAAGAAAACTGAAATGTGTTCAACCAAAACAGGCATTCTGAGCTATTTCTTCCTCTGAACCAACTCACAGAAACATCATCTGGTTCTACCATTCATAAAAACACAGGTTTGGTCTGAACTAGTGAAAATTATGAAATATTTTGGAAGCGGGGGAACCCTCAAGAACACTCATCTCTTTAGCAACTAAAGTCCAAAGCTTTCACCTACTTTTGAAACTCCAGTTTTTTCTTGCCCTTTAATCAATTTAAAGGGACACTATGTAACTTTTTCATATTTTTAAATTAGGGCTGGGCCTTTAACGCGTTAATTATGATGAATTAATTATGAAAGAAATAACGCGTTAAAAAAATTAACGCAACTTGCGTTTGAAGCAAGGCGGCGCACTTGTCGGCCTGATTTCCTGCTGTCCAGAAGCACAAATCAGACCTTTGACGCACGCAGCCCGTGTCAAGGTCCTCCTTCAGAAGATCCAGACCGCCCCACCTGCTTCAGATGTTTTCAGTCCTGACGCTACACCTGTCTACGCGGTTGCGGTAAAACTCAGCTCACCGCGCGCGCCGTCCTTTCACCACAAAAACCGAAAGGGATTGGCGGTGAAACTGGACGTCTATAGCCTTTATAGGTTTATTCCTACTTCCTCCTCGCCGTCCGGTCCGGTTTGGTTCAGTTCCTCCGTACATCTAGTCACAGGAACGTGAGGCCAGGGCTTCCGATCCCGTTACGCACGGAGATCAGTGGCCAAGCTGGAGCGTTTGCGCTGTGCGTCCTGGTCCGCACGTTTGGCTCAACACTCAACACACTCATGCCAGCTACAGCATCGCTGCCCTGAGCTGAAGCTGATATTTTTAACTAGAGCGCTGGACGTCAGCTGGGCGCACAGATCAGTACCGTCCTGCTGCCACTGAGCTAAAAACACCTGAATGGGTTTGGATCCAGATCTGAGTTTTCCCTCAGACCTGATCTAAATGAAACCATGGTGAAACTGGAGTCCAGTCAGCATCACCTGGATTTAGCTGCTTTTATACAGTTTTAGATGAAACACTGAATTCCTCAAACCCAGACCCTAACCCTATTTGAAAAGATAAACCAGTACTGACTAGTCTATAAACAATAGAGACCCTCATTGAAAACAAGGCAGAAGCCTCCAGACCCTGGGTCAGTTTGAACACTGCAAAAAATGATTCTCTCATCCAGGGTGTTTCCACATATTGGAAATCCATTATTAATAATATTTTAAGACAATATCCTTCTGAAATTGTGCATAAAATGAACAAATAAAATAATAAAGTCTGTATTTTAGGGTCTGTCCAGTTTTAGTCAGGGGTATTTTTTTGTTTTTCAAATGTTTTGAACTGAAATGCAATTTAAATGCATTTTTTCATTAATTGAAAAGTTTATAATATTGAAGTTCAGGTCTATACCTTTAATCTGTCCCCCAATAAAATTATTTTAAAATAAAAAATGGCCTTTTACGGTAAATTGTATTGTTAGTATAAAATGCAATTAATTGCGATTAAAGCTGCAATTAATTCGATTAATTTTTAAAATCGAGTCCCACCACTATTTTAAATCTTTTCCTTGAGCCAGTCTGTGCTAATATGATCCTTTACAGGTTAATGAAAAGAAAATTATTATTATTATTATTATTACTTTGACTGAGTGATGAACCGCTCCAGTAGAAAGCAGTGAAGGCTGAGGAGACATTTCAACTGTTAGATTTAGGTGTTTCTGAGCAGAAACAATGCTAACGTTTTTATGACAGTGATTTAAAACAGACACAAGGGGGTGCTAAAAACAAGACAAAACTGCATAATATGCCTTTAAGCAAATAATGATTGTGTTGCACTGAAGCTTGTTAGTCACCTTAAATCTACTAGATGGCGTTAGCCATGCAAATTAGCAGATGTGCAACAATATAATGTGGGATGGGAATTAAAAAAGAAAAAATATCAAATAAATTGTGTTTTTAGGCTACAATATAATTTGATGAGATGTATAGTTTTAATCAGGAGGTTTTGCTGGATATTTTCATGACTCTGATCTGTTACAGACACCTGTTGATGCTGTTGGCCAAAACTGCTTCTTTTCCTCTCATTAGCCTTCCATATAATCTCTGTTAGCAGCTAACCGAAGAGTCTGCATGATGACAATCTGTGACAGAATGAGTTTAGACACGTGTCCTAAATCGAGTTGAGTCTCCACGGACTCCAGCCGTCCATCTGTGTGCTCTGATGCCCAAGTAGTTCAGACTCCCAGTTCATATGATATTCAGATCATTAAACTGCCAGTGAGATAACTGGGAGATCCCCTGCGTCATTCACCATCATTAAGGCAGCCACTGGCGATGGTCCAGACCGGCATGAAGGCAAAAACCCCGCAGTCAGACTAAATTGGAACAAAGCATGCAGACAAAATCTGAAAGAGTCCAACAGAATACAAGTAAAAACCAATCTATGAATCATGTTAGGACTAATTAGTTGGTGTTATAACATCCTGATGCAGGACATCTAGTTTTGATGTCACTCTGATGAGATCAGAGACAAGGCTCCTCTTTAGGTTTTGAGCTTTGATTCACAAAGGAAGAAATCACTTGAACATATGGCATTAAAACGAGACCGTCCCTTGGGGCTTTTCTTCCTACTGACTAAAGCCCCAAGGATACAACGTTGTTTCCTTATCAGTGTTATCATTTTGTCTTAAAATAAACCCCCAATCGAAGCAAATGCTTGTAAACTCATAACATACGTCTATTAATGTGTATAACTTTGCTTTTTAATTATAAAACCATGCAGTTTAAATGAGCTGTATGGACTGATGTGACCAGATTTGCAGATTTGTTGTCTTTTCGGATTCTGGTGTTCCTGATAATTGATAAAGCTCTCAAATTGTCCGAGCAGGAGATCATAACAGTGATCTTGTTATGGCTGCTGGAGTCGAACAAACCTCTCTGCAATAGGTTAAGGTGGTTTATTAGGTTGTCACAGTTTATTAAAGGGGCAATTTCTCATCACTGAACCATGCAGACATGATTAGCTCATGCTGAGAAACAAGACTATTATGAAATATGATCATTCTAAGTACTTATATTTGATTTTATCTACATTATAATTTATAATTCTTTTAGATAACTGAGGTGGAATTTCCTTAAAGAATGTCAGGTTTAGTTGTTAGTCCTGCATTGTGCATCAAACATTTAAGTGTTACCACTACATAGAGATGATCTTGACCTTATGTGATGCTTTATTGTCTCCTCTTCACTCCCTTCTGCAATGAACCTGCAATGCAAATTCACAGAGTGTATATTTAGCCTGTCTTCCATCAGCCTGCTGCTCCCTGGAGCATTCCCAGTGGCTAAATGGGAAATGTGGATCAGCTCTGTGCTAATTCACACATGTGGACTTATTAACATTGCCAGTGGCTTACTCTGTTATTAAAGCGCACGTCTTTTTTTGCACATTTGAAACACACACATTGTAACTCTGTCTCAGTTAAGTGACCAACGTTTACTCCACTCTCTGCCTGTTTTCTGCAGCATGTTTCCAAGGATGAAGCCAGCCTCATGGGACAGCCATGTTTTTTGTCTCCATGACAGTTAGATCACTCAGCCTTCTCTGCAGTGACCCCCTGTACAGCAAAGGATGCTGGGAAATAATGAGCATTTTTATCCTGGTCAGGATGACAAAGATGAGGAAGATGAGGAGGAGGAAGAGGAGCAGAGAAGAGACAAGCGAACAAACGAAGGCCGGCGTGACAGGGAGAACGGAGGATTAGAAGATCTGGGAGAGACGGAGATGACAGGAGGACGACAGTCCTGGGACGGGACGGTTGGTGACGTGGTGAAACCAGCAGCCGTCGTGGTTGGTAGACAGAGAGTAGACCGGCCTCTGAGGCCAGGTAACCTGGATAACCGGGGCATACCTCACATGTCCAATCAGGCTCAACCACATCGTCACGCTGCCAACAAGCAGCAGCATCTGCTAGCAGCAAAGAGACGAGCTCTCATGGAGCGCAGCATGACTGCAATGACTCCACTGGAGGACACGTTCCTGACCATGATGGTGTTCCGGATAGGAATCCCTGACATCAAGCAGACAGTAGGTGCATCCAGAACACGGTCCAAACACAAAGACATGGTCAAATAAAAACACACCCTCCTTTGATTTTAGAGTTTTGTAAATTAATCTGATCTTTACCAGGTTGAACTCTAACTTCAAGTGTATTAAACAAAAATCAGGTCAAAATGGAAAAGCTGCGTGGAAAAAACAAAGTTCCTCTCATGACCCAACAGCTCCTAAAACCTCCAGTTTTCTGTCTGACTTCATCAGGTTCTCACATCATTTTGACCTTCAGTGTTGCTCCAGTTTATTAAGGTCCATCAGGACCGAACTGCAGGAAGTCTGTGCTTTAATGTTTTATCTTTTTCTTTCATTCTGCTGTAGATCTGCTGCTGTGTTTCAGATCATTGATCTGTTTTATGAACCAGTTTGGTCCAAGCTTCAGTTCTCAGACAGGCAGACTCACATTAGACTCTGGAACACGTTGGTCTACAGAGGAGCCCTCCACCGCCGCCGCGCTGACAGCAGGATTCAGCTGTTTGTTTTTATTTATTATTACCAGCGTTATGCTTAAACATCACTGCTTTGGTCACATTTCTCCAGAAGACATTGCTCCAGGAGTCTTGTGGGTCCTGTATTTATTCTGTCATGAACTTTAACCTGCTAATTGAGGCCTGTAGAGTCTGAGATGGAGCGTTTGGATTTTTTTTTTGTTATTTCTCTACACCTGTAGGCTTCAGATCATCAAAGTGACAAACCTATAGAAGTGTTCACACTGAGGTTGATCAGATAATCAATGCATCTGACTCATACTTTCTCTCTTAGATCCATTAGTAGACTTAAGGTTGGATTTGAATAACATCAAAACCTGGTAAAGATCAGATTCTTTATATTTGATTAGTGAAACTCACACTTGTCACATCTTCAGTACAGTTTTTGTCGCTGCTTTATAGGTTGTTTGACACGTTCTATAAAACCAGAGAATGTTAAAAGCAGAAACCATCAAGAGATGAAGGGGAAAAGTTCTGTTATCTGTTAGAAAGTTTCCCTCCTCAAACAGGCCACTGATAGGAGGTCTTTCCAAATGAGGAAGTAGTTCAAGCTGAGTCTCTCTGGTATTACTGCCTCAGAGAGAGATGTAGCTTCAATTTGACACAAAGACTTTAAGAAATGTTAATATCTCAGTTTTCATGAAGTTTACAGTTGCCTTACTTGACCTCCTGACACCTGTCTGTGTGTACCAATGACTCCCCTCAAAGTAGAGAGTAGACTAAGGAACTGGATCCTGGACTTGCCCAGTTCAGTTCACACAACTTATGGCCATCAGATGTAATATTCTTCCATTTCTTCTTCTTCTGGTTTTAGAAGAATTATTTCCATTTGGAGAAGTTCTCTAAACCTCTCAGTCTCCCATAATCCAGATGGTCCCACGTAGACGTTGGTTTTTCTCCACATCCTGACCGATCAGAACAGTGTTTGTGGCAGAAAGAGGAACCTGCCTGTCATTAGCTCTTAGCTGCTCACTGAACTATGATGACTGAATCCACTGAGAGTTGGTAAAAGCACAGATTGAGAACTGGGACACATATTTACTCACTCTGCTGAGAAAACGTCTTTTTTATGTTAGCTTGAAGCTTCTTTTCCTCCCCTAATGAAAGCTGATAGGAGCTGCTTTCCTGATAACTGCCTCACAGCTCTAAATGAAAGCATTTAAAGTCATTTTGCTGCAGAGTTCACTCAACATCCAAGTCAAATTAGTTGCTTTAAAGAACTCAAGGCTATTAAAGGGAGTTCTGCAGTAGAGAAATGGTGACTGAGAAGTCCAGAGAAACGCCACAAAACAAGGAACAAAATCATGCAGAGCTCGACTGGCGTAGAACATCTAATCAGGATGAAAACATCTGCTTTGAGTTCATGAGCTCGTCATTTGGTTCCAAAACTCAAGTTAGCATCATTTCACACTCACAGCAGCTGTCAGCTTCCTGGTGGCAGCAGGTGAGAATTGATAAGCCCACACATGCACCAGATCCGAGGTAAGAACCCCCCTCCTCCCCCATCCTTCCTCTGTTTCCAACTCCCTGAACATGCCAAGTGTTCTACATGTCAGCTAATCTGCCCTCAATATAACAGTAATTGCTAATTATCTAATAGGTTTTTAATGAGTTTAGGGAGAGCTGAGGAATGAGTGAAATATGTGGAGAGTTGCTCTGAAGTCCTCAGCAGCCACGGGCACCACATTCATCTGTGCACAAAACTAACAAAACCCTCAGCGCCCTTATGCAGCTGGGAAAAAAACAAACAAACAAAAAAAACCAACGTTCAGCTTAAAGGAAAAGGGAGAAATTAGGAGCTGCAGAGGCAGAAGATCAGACGAAGGAAGCAGAAGTAAATAAGTGATCTGAAAGCTGAATGGAGCCAGAAAGAGCTGAATAAAGCAAAGGTTTCTGAATAAAACAAAACAGCTTCTATAACTCACTGTATACATTATATCAGGGTAGGGATTGGCCTCCACTCACACACACTCCCATAAGAATACACACTGAGACACTGTGTGTGTGTACGTAAACACACACGTGCTCGTGAACATCATGTGGTTTACCTCCTGGGGACCACTAAGACATTGCTACGGCAACGGGAGCCTGCCTCCACTAATGAAGCTGTTGCCATGCCAATAGAGTAGGCTACACTATCAAATGGAACCTGGCCGGGGCTCAAAGGGAGCTGGGGGGGGCAAGAGTGTGCTGAGCTGTGCAATTTTGCTTACAGTTCTCAGAAATGGAACAATAGCGTTGATGTATACGTCTCATTCAGCAGTCTTGTTGTTTAAAGCCTGTCAGGTCTCTCCTCCAGGGCCACAACTTAATAAAGAGATGGAAAAAAGAAAAGGAAATGAAGAGATATGAAGAAACAGGCAGGAAAATCAAGTTAGGAGCGCCTCAGGTTCATAACACACACATACACACACACACACACACACACACACACACACACACACACACACACACATGCAATAAGAGGTAAAGGAGATTTTCTCTACAGAGCTTTGTTCTCTTACAGTAGGTGGTGGTGATTTAACACGTCCCATAGAGAACAAGTGGCAAACATTCATCTCAGTAATAACTAATTTACATCTTCATTACAGGAAAACACAACGGTGTGAAGATAAACAACTTCAGAGCAAAGAGATAAATGTGGCAGCTGATGAGTTATTGAAAAGGTTTATGATCTGTGCACGTCACGTTCTCATGCATTCATCACTGACTGACAGATGCTTAAACTCAAAATAATGACAATCAGTCCACTGGTTGCTGAACACACACACACACACACACACATGTTAAACACACAAGAGGCTTTGTTAAACAAGGTGTTGCTTTATGTTAAAGTTTTCTCAGCTCTAATTCTGAGAATAAATCATCACAAAGGAGAAAACTAAGCCTGCTGCTTCTTTTGTCAAATATTGTTTTATAGTATTTAACTAAAGTTTGCAACTGTAGTATAAAATCACAGTTGATAAGCTTATAAAACATGTTTTGCATCAGATAAGGTATGTCAGTATCATCAGTCTGAGCCTGGTTCTGGTTCTGGTGGAGGGTTTTTCCTGTTGAGAGAGTTTTCCTCCCCACTGTTGCCCTGTACTTGCTCAGGATCTTTCATTAGATTGTAATGAAGAATCAGTAAAATTTACTGGTTTGTTTCTTTAAATAGATCTTTTTAATCATTATAAAATATTCCTTTAAACAATCAAAGTAAAGGATTGAGAGATATCGAGCACTTTGAAGAGACTTTTATTATGATGGTGTAACTATATAAATAAACTGACTTGAATTGAACAGGATCAACTGTTTCGTTTTCAAAGGATTTATTATTTATAAAGGCTCTTACCTGCAATGTGAAGCAATGTCAACAAATAATAAACAACAATGTTGAAAGTTTTCTGCAAGGACATTTTCTGTTAGGTGAACACATTTGTGTGTGTCCTCGTGTAGAATTTAGTTTAAAATAAATGTAGCATTATCAAATATGCTATAACCTCTGACCTCTGACCCTGTGACCATCACAATACAATAATCCATCTTTTTCCCAATAACTCGGATTATAATGACTCTTTTATTATGTTTTAACCTGAATCAACATTCCTCCAGGAGTCCGGTGGATTCTTCCGATTTGACCGTGACCTTGGAGGAATGTTGATTCAGGTTAAAACATAATAAAAGAGTCATTATAATCCGAGTTATTGGGAAAAAGATGGATTATTGTATTGTGATGGTCACAGGGTCAGAGGTCAGAGGTTATAGCATATTTGATAATGCTACATAAATCAAATATTAAGTTAAAAAATACGTTCAAAAGTCAAAACAGAAAATTTCTTTAGATTTCTACAGAATATATAGCCCAATTTTTATGACATTTTAAATATAAAGTGTGAATGGACAGAAATACAAAAATAAACAACAGAATGATCAAATAAATAAAACCCTCCTATCAGTGAGTCCTGTAGTGGTTACGATGTTTTCAGGAGGCGTTTGGTTTCTGAAACAATGAGCAGAGCACACATCCTCTTGAGGAAATTATTGTTCTGCATCAACAATGCAACTAGAAACAACTGTCCTGTTTATTATTAGAGCCTGGAGCAGTGGTCAAGGACAAACAGGGAAAAGGCTTGAATGAGTCCAGAGAGAGACGGGGTCACCAGAGTCAGAGGAAGTTACTGTCTATGATAGGAACTCCAGTGGATTCATTCATTTAGTCCAAAGTCTAAACGGCTTCCTGAACCAAAATTAAATTATTATAGTTGAATTGTCTAAAAAATCCAGAACTTAATGTCAATAAGAGGGTCCTCAACCACTGGACCGAGGACCAGTACTGGGTCATGGATCATTAGCTAGCTGCCAGTTCAGAAAGGATAGAAACTGACCAGTTATTTTAAATATGCAGGGCAGTTTATTTTGATCAATTATTACAATTACTTATGTATATTACAGTAAGAACATCTGATTGTACTTTATTAAGTAAATAACTCCGTCCCCACTGGTCTGTAGAAAAGTGTGAGAATGAAAAGTCTGATGCAAAAACTGTTGGAGACCTCTGATCCATGTCCCATCATTACTACCAGACCTTAGAGGGAAAATAAAACTCTAAACTCGTTGTAGTAGAGCTAATCAAGACTTTACATAGTCACAAAATAAAAACGTGTTATTTTATGTTAATATACCACGCAGATTTATTTAAACCATCAAAGGAATGCTGTGTTTGGATGATCTAATAGTATTACAGTGCACATCTCATTTAAACTCTTTTTTTTTCTTTCACTTCCAGCAACAAATGATTGGACTGAATTTCCCTCTGACATTAAATTAATTGTGATAAACGGTCCACGTCTCCAAACCGTGCTACTCACATTTATAAATATGTATGTCTCTTGTAGGGTAGGTTCATGTTACTGGCTGTATAATTAATTATCTGACACTTTGACAGGCTGGGATCCAAGAGCTCGCTTCTTCCAGAATAAAATATTTATGTTCAATCAAGATTACTTCCTCCTTTGAGTTCTAATAAAACAACAGTAATATTATACATATTTTTAAGCTTTAAACTGGATTTTTACCTGCCACAAAACTAACATTTAAAAAACAAAATTTCCATAAAAGTGTGTAAATGAGATAAGTATCTGTGCTTGACCTTTGACCGTTCCTGTTTGGTCCTCCAGAGGTGTCTCCAGTTTGACCAGGACTGCAGGGTGTGGAGCGCTAAGCAGCAGCTCCTCTGCTCTCTTGGCGAGTCCTTATGGGACGCCTACAACTACGGCCTCTTCCAGCCGGCTGGAGACGGACGGGACGCCAAGTTCCTGGAGGAGGAGCGCCTGCTGAGGGACTACGCTCAGTCCTTTGAGAAAGGCGTGCCCTACCTGGAGGTATGTCACAGAAAGTGAGAATATGTGGAATAAATGAACAGAAATGAGACTCTTGTGTTTTGAGCACAATAATGAAAAGTCTGGAGTCTTGAAACATGTCAATATATCAAGGTTTATCTTCCTTATAAAAAATAAAATCTGAAAAATGTTTTTCCATCAGTCTATTGGGGTTATCCTTTATTTATTCATCTGTAAACCTGAGAAATGGTTACAATCTCAATAACTCTGTAAAAACTGTGAACCTGATACTCTAGGCTTCTAGCTACTACAGGGTCTTAAAGGGTTAAAAGGCTGAGCAGCAACTCAAAGTGTTCATAGAAAACAAAGAAATCGTCTTGGATTAATTGTCTTTACCAGAGTGCTAAATGGACCGAGTTAATGAACTCTTCACAAGCTGGATGGATTTAATCACATTATGGATGTTAAATCATCTGAAATTAGATTATATCATGTTTCATCATTTGTTTTATTTTAGTCAATGAGTTGTGAAGAACTGTCAGCCTCATGTTTTCCTGCTGTAACATGATTAACCCACAGCGCCCTCTGGTGGTTCGGATTCTGTTACTGCTTCTCTATCTGGTCCTCTGGCAGGCAGCTGACTTCAGATCAGAGCTTTAGACAGGAAACAGATCATTTTATGTTAAAAAGTGAGTTTTAGCCACTTTGGTTAAAGCTTTAAAATAGCTCCTGAAATTTTTCTGGATTTTCTGTGATCTCTCACATGAAATTGGAGCTTTATATAACTGATAGAATCTCAGTCAGGTTTGTGTTTAAGATTAGCTGTGGATCTTGAATTAGATTGACTCCAAAAGTGAATTAGCTGTAAATTAACATCCAGTGAAGACTTTCTGTGAGTTTCATTAGAATTCATCAAGTGATTCAGGAGATATTTTGCTTCTATACAACCAGTATTTACTATTTAATCCTAACCCAAATTTTGAAGCAAAAATCTCATAGTACCTGTAAACGTTGTAGTATGTGAATGTGTATTATTCTTACCTACTAGGGTACCAAATTTTAGCTCAGTATCTGAATAATTCACAGAGTTGTAGCCATTTTCTGTGTTTGCTAATGTTGATTAGCTGTGGCGGCCATCTTGAACCAGGCTGACTCAAATCTATTTGTTTCAGCAGCAGGCAATGATATTCATAAGGAAGGCAATTTCTGCCATTTTGATACATGTTTTTTGATTCTTATTTCATAATAAAGAGATACTATCTCATAATAATGAGTTACTAAGTCAAAATTATGAGATCTCATAATTTTGATACAAAGAACAGACAGCAGAGAGAACAACAAGGAGCAGCAGACGAGGCACTGAGCACTGAACAGGTTGACTGGACCAGCAGCTCCAAGGTCGAGGATACTTGGGGAAAGAGAGAGAGAGAGAGAATTATGAGACAAGAATCAAGTCGCATAGCCGGCAGTAAGTCGGACCTGTTCCCAGTGAGGGTTGGACTCCGCCAGGGCTGCCCTTTGTCACCGGTCCTGTTCATAACCTTTATGGACAGGATTTCTAGGCGCAGCCGTGGTGTGGAGGGGGTTGAGTTTGGTGACAGGAGAATCGCGTCTCTGCTTTTTGCGGATGATGTGGTCCTCCTAGCTTCATCAGGCTCTGACCTTCAGCTCTTGCTGGGGAGGTTCGCAGCCGAGTGTGAAGCGGCTGGGATGAGGATCAGCACCTCCAAATCTGAGGCCATGGTTCTTGACCGGAAAAAGGTGGATTGCCAACTCCGGGTCGGGAGAGAGGTCCTGCCTCAAGTGGAGGAGTTCAAGTATCTCGGGGTCTTGTTCACGAGTGAGGGAAGGAGGGAGCGGGAGATCGACAGGCGGATTGGGGCAGCGTCTGCAGTGATGCGGACGCTGAACCGGTCTGTTGTGGTAAAGAGAGAGCTGAGCCAGAAAGCAAGGCTCTCGATTTACCGGTCGGTCTACGTCCCAATCCTCACCTATGGTCATGAGCTTTGGGTAATGACCAAAAGAACGAGATCGCGGATACAAGCGGCTGAAATGAGTTTCCTCCGCAGGGTGGCCGGGCTCAGCCTTAGGGATAGGGTAAGAAGCTCGGACATCCGGGAGAGACTCGGAGTAGATTCGCTGCTCCTCCATGTCGAAAGGAGCCAGTTGAGGTGGTTCGGGCATCTGGTAAGGATGCCTCCTGGACGCCTCCCTCGGGAGGTGTTCTGGGCATGTCCTGCCGGCAGGAGGCCCCCGGGTCGACCCAGGACAAGCTGGAGGAAATACATCTTCAGTTTGGCCTGGGAACGCCTGGGCGTCCCAGCTGAGGAGCTGGTGGACTTGGCCGGGGAGAAGGTGGCCTGGGCTGCCCGACTTAGAATGCTGCCCCCGCGACCCGGACCCGGATAAGCGGAGGAAGGCGAGGCGAGGCGAGAATCAAAAGTTTCTGACCACTTCAAAAAATTCCTGTAAAACATAGAAACTCTAACATGTCTATTAAAACAAAAACAGGCTCTGAGATCAACTCTGCTCATGATAATTAACATTTAAACCTAAAATAAAGTCTGTATTTTAGGTTTAAAAGGTTGCATTTTAGGACTAAAGTTTTAACAAATTCCTGCTTTCTAGCATCCTCCCATAACCCAAATCTGGCTAAATATTGTAAAGAAATGAATCACGGTGTTGTTCCAGTGACTCTGAGTGGGAGAGTGATTTTCTGGAAACGGAGCGAGTTTGGCTGCAGTAAACAAGAATAATGATGCTGCTTCTGAACTACTGATTTACTGTATAATATTTCATGCTACTTTAGAGTCTGTCACTAAGAAACTGAACAATGTTGCTGCATGATTTTCACTTTTAACACAGATCCATTTCTTGTCATCAGTTTAGGTACAAAACCAGAGTTTATAAGCAAACCAACCTGGATGAAAAGGCTCTGGCTAAGCTCAGCTCAAAGGTATCTCTCTTCATTTTAGCTCCTTCTCGTTAAAAGCTACATAGCCTTCATTGTGCTTTCCTAACCTTTCAACATTCAGGCCAGTCAAAAGAAGTTTCTGGAATACGTTCAGACTGGAGCCATGGAGAAGATGGCTAAAGTCCTCGATAAAGGTCTTGACCCAAATTTTCACGACCCAGACAGTGGAGGTGAGTTTCTCCTCACAGCCTGTCTCAGATGGTTTACATTTTAAAAAATAATTCATCATAAGTCTTGTGTGGCTCAGAGAGCCCGCTCTCCGTGGCCATGCAGTCCGGCCTGTCGGTGGATGGCGTCAGGCTGCTGGTTCTGGGTGGAGCCCACTTGGACTTCAGGAGCAGAGACGGGATGACGGCTCTGCACAAAGCTGTTCGAGCTCACAACCACACCGGGCTGCTGGTGAGAGCTCAAAACAGACCCATACACAAGTAATGACAAAACTTATGATTCTAAATGGAAAGTTGAACTATTTAGTAATCAAATAACTTTGATTTTCAGAGGTGGGTAGAGTGTTTTTTTCCCAGAAAGAACAAACTTGTTTACTGACAATGACCCGGATCATTTCTTAAGTCATCAGCTCTTCCTTCACTCCTCCTGCTTTATCCTCTGACTGCAGCAGCTCTGACCAACTGCTTAATTAGACTATTTGGAGAAATCCGTCAGTGTTTGGTGCATTTTGGAGCGACATTTAATCAGGAAACTCCTCCTCAGAAAGCTTTTTAAAAATCTTAACATCGCTCAATTTATTTCCCAACGGAGGGCGGGTGTTGTGCTGCGTACCTGCAGCACTCAGCAGAATCTCCTCTTGAGCCTGGATGGAGACGCGGCGTAGGGGGAGCGAGTTAGCACGGGTGTGACTCGCTCCACGCCGGCCTCAACACCTCCTGCAGGATCGAGCACACGCGTTGGTGCTTTCCGTTCAGGGGGAGGACGAGTCCCGGCGGGTGTGGAGTGAGCATCGAACCCGGTCGCTGCTCCATAAGCTCGCGTGTCTCCCGGTCCCGGCCCCCTCCCTCCTCCTGGACCGGCGGAAACTGATTCAAACTCTGATTATGGTTAATATAAGCGCACAAATATAGACTATATATAAATCCCATGTGCTTTAGATTGTTTAACATATATTTAAAAACCCAAACTTCCTTCTGAAGGCGTAGCGGCTTTTATTTTGGCAGGGCGGTGCGCATGTAGAGGAAACCCGAGTCCAGATCGGAAGGTGACGTCCGACTCCGATCGAGTCCAAAATCACGTGATCGGATCGGGACATCCCTAAAAAGATTATTTGGTAAAAAGTCTACTGAGTAACATCCATCTGATTATTTTTTTAAATCATGTCATCAGACAGACAAAAATATAAAGCTGTGGGGAATTCTAGTATCTTAAAGGCTAACATGAAAAACACGGATACAAATACATAACATAATTACAAAACAGCTCATTTTAAGCTGAAGAAACACTTTAAAACATCTTTTTAAAAAAATACTCAAATGCCGATACTTAAAGCAGATCTAGCTAGCTATGTGGCTATAGATCTAGCTAAGTATATATCTATTTAGCCAGCTATCTATAGCTAGATAGCTAACTAGAAAATGACAGTAGGAAAATCAAGCTGGTGCAGAAACAGGTGGTCTCCTTTAATAAACTGTAGGTGTCTGTCTGGTGTATTTTTGTTAAAAGCTGTTTGTTCTTCTATAAAGTCTATAAAGTAGGTAGAGGATTCAGAGATTTTACTCAAGTAGTGATTCTTAACAAAAATATTACTCAAGTAAAGTAAAAAGTACGGTGAAGTAAAACTACTCATAAAAGTACATTTAAAAAAAGTAACTCAAGTAAATGTAACTGAATAAATGTAACTACTACCCACCTCTGTTGGTTTTCCAAAAATGTGCCTAAATGATGCTTTTCAGCTTTACTTTCAGTCATAAGGCCAAAAAATATCTCAATACATCAGTCTGGTTCTGTGGTATTCTGATGCAAGCAGCAGATGGGGCTGAGTGAATGTTCATTAACACTGTAAAGAGTCATATTATCACATACTGTCTCAAGGAAAATATAAATGTTATTGTTATAACTATTATACCATGTTTATTCAACTGATTATAACAATTAGGGCAATATGTTGTATTAGCAAAGATTTTAAATTCATTTTTCAGACATCCAGGACACCTATTTGTTGTTTCAGAACCCATTGTGGGATCCCAACCCCAACTTTGGAATCCACTGATTTAACTTATGTTTGAAAAAACGTATCAACAAAAAAGTATAAAACATCTGTGGATGTTTGGATAAAGAGTAAAACATAACATTACATTATTATCATCTCATATACTGGATTTTAACCATCGCTATGCAAAATGAATAAAAACCACAAAAAGAACCTTCATTGCTTTTTTGGGTGTTATAATTAAAAGGTTAAGTTAACAGGAAAACAGATTAACATTTTAGACACAAATACATAAAGTAAAAACCGTCTGCTCTCTGTTTCCCATCAGGCTCTACTGTCTCTTGGAGCATCTCCGGACTACAAGGACCGCTGTGGCCTGACCCCGCTGTACCACACTGTGCTGACAGGGGGCGACACTTCCTGCTGTGAAACTTTGCTCTATTACAGGGCGAGGCTGGGGACGAGGGATGAGAATGGCTGGGATGAGAGTCATCAGGTAGATTCATCACACCAGTCAGTTAGTTTGTGGACATTTCCTTTCATGGTTTCCTCTCATATTTTCTCTCCAGCCTGTCTGTGCGTCAACTTTTGCAATGCACCGTCATTTCTCTGTCACACCTCTGTGGTATTTGTCGTGCTCCATCGCCCTCAAACTCCCTCAGCAGTTTCTCACACATTTTCTTGTCGTCCTCTTCTCATTCTCTCTCCTTCCTCCCCTCCCCTCCCCTTCTCTTTCCATAGCTCAGGGATGAAGAGGAGTTTGGAATGGAAGAAATACATAAGGTACCTCTCATCCCATCACCTCATCATCCCTACTAACCTTACGATCATCGTAAAACGGATGTGAATGAGGCGGCCGTGTTATTCCCTAAGACCAGTTAGGATCTGGGTCATCTCTGGATGAGTCCAGTTCAGACAGAGCAGGGCAGAGTATCTCGTTTTGGTGCTGAATAATGAGGTGCATTGCCTACGTTCTGTCACTGTGACGTTCTGGTAAATCTGTGCTGCAAGCCAGTTGTCATGGTATTTTATTTTGGTCTTGCCGCTCAATGTTTTCTTTCTTTACTTTGAACATTTCTTGTGATATTTTAGTCCTCGCAGAAAAATATGAGAAAAACCAACACCACACAGTTGTCTCTGTCTACGAGAAAATATCAGATTTTTTTTCTTCTCCTCTCCTTCATGCACATTACTCCCAAATCAACTTGCATCTATATCTACTTTGAACGCTAACAGTTTGTGCATATTTCTTTCACACATTTGACTCTTAAAGGCCTGTCAGAATGGCCTTGCACAACACTTGGAGCATCTGCTGTTTTACGGAGCAGACACAGCTTCTCAGAATGCCTCAGGGAACAGTGCACTTCACATTTCAGCCCTCTACAACAAGGCAAGTGTGGAAACGATGATGCCTTGCATTTATTGAATGACACCACAAAATAGAGATATTTCCAGAGGCGTTAATTCTGTCTCTCAATGTTCAGGAGAGCTGTCTCCGGGTCCTTCTGTACAGGGGAGCAAATAAGGAGGCGAAGAACAAGCATGGTCAGACGCCGTTTCAGGTAAATGAAGTTTTTTAAATGAGAAACATATTTAGACTTTTTTTTATCACGTCTATAAAGGTGTTTATAGCTTCGAGCAGCAGTTTGAGCAGACAGGTTCTGTTTTGCAGGTAGCAGTAATGTCTGGCCACTTTGAACTTGGGGAGATCATCAAAAACCACAAAGATTCAGACGTAGGTAAGATTTCTTTAGAGTCTGCTCTGAAAGGGAGTTTAAAGCGTTAAAATATGGGGCACCAAATTTAAAGTAATACATAGAAAATAAACAGCTGTTTTACCACGTATAGCAATTTGACAGCTGCTTGATCACATTTAACTCCTCATAACAATAAAACCAAGTGTGAACATTTTAAGTCACTTTTTCATATTTATTTGAGGAATTACATTGTTCTATTTACAAAAATATATTACCAAAATAAAAGTAACGTGAAGAGATCCTCAATCCAGTCACAGAGTCCCGTTAGTTCTAGGATTGTGAGTCTAATAAACCATGAACCATTTATTTATGTTTAATTAAATTAAAAATAGCTAAATTTAATTTAATTTAACAAAATAAAATTAAATCTTACCATTAAAGGGACTCTGAGGCATTGGCTAGGGGGTCTCTTCACTCAGCTTTTATTTTGGTAGGATATTTCTGTTATACTTCAGTCTATGTTTACATGTTAGTAAAACCTTTAGTTTAAAACCATCACATTTAGATTTCAATATTAAAAAAAACTTTTTTGATTTTATTCTAAATACTTAGATTTAACTATTTAGTTACACATGATTTCATATCAAGCTTAACGTTGGAGGCAGCTGTGGATCAGTGAGAAGAGCGGCTGCCTGCCAATAAGAAGGTTAGTGGTTTGACCCCAGCTTCCTCCTGAACACCCCCCCCCCCACACACACACACACACACACACACACACACACATATGACTCATAGTGTAAAGTGATTTGAGTGTCAAACTGTAATCCATTTACCTTTAAATTTAAATTTCTACTTGACTCTGAATGTTTATGTTTTAAAATATTTTTTGAAGCTAAATGTGTTCAGGTCATTTCTGAATGTAGAACTTTACAATCTGCCTCCTCGTATCTCCTCTGAATTCCTGACCTCCCAACGTTTCTCTTGTCTGTTCTTGACTAACGATCCTGATTCCTTCCTCTAATAATAACTTCCTTTCATCCTGTCATATCAAACCTCACCCCTCCCTCCTCCTAACCTTTGCCACCCCTGATCTCCATTCCTTTAATATAAACCTCTACCTCAGTTCCCTTTTTGGAATCACCAAAGTTTGTTCCCAGAAGAAAAGACAGCATCCACACTCTGCCGCTTCCTTCGCTTCATTCCCACCCCCTGCTGCGCGCCAACAGCGATAACACCATGGCCCAGTCTGACCCCCTGGCCATGCCCATCAAGGCTGCCACTAATCCCAACCCTGGACAGGTAATCGGGATTATTGACTCATCAATTTTATCTGCTTTTGGTGCTGCATAAACTCTTTTGTTCTTTCAGGGTCAGCGCAGGGCCTCCATAGGAGTCAGGAGCTCCAGCAGTCCTAGGACCCGCACACGTTCCCCCTCCAGAGGGAGGGGAGGTCAAAGTGATACGGAGGAGAGGCACCGGCAGCCAAGAGGCAGACAGGGGTAATATTACCATCAGGGAAAGAACTGGACTGTGTATGTTTAGTTTTTAAAGGACTAATGTCCCTGGAATAAATATGATTTAATACAGCAACTGTAAAAACCTGCAGTAAAAAAAAAAAAAACAGCCAATAAAGATAGAAAATGGTTGAATTCAATATTTGTTTAGAGGAAGCTTCAAATTTGAATAAAGAGCTCAACAGAACAGAAACAATCTGAACCCAAATCAGGGTCTGGAGCTGTTTCTAAAGCTAAACTATAGAACAATCCCTCTACACTTTTTATGAAGATTCTTTGAAATACAAACAAATCAGACTAAAGAACCAACATTATGATCAGCTGAACGCTGTGGGCTGGAAAGCCAGTATCTCACTGGGCTATAACTGACTAGTTGGAGGCAAAAAGTTGCAGGAAAACAGCCAATATGCTAATTAGAATCACACTGAATTGATATTAACAGCCACGTGGGGCATATCACATACAGCTGGGTTTTTTTTTTTTGTTTTTTTTTGCAATTTAGTCCCAAAATGTCTTTGTTACGTCTCAATTTGTTCTCAATTCACACTCCTTTTATTTGCAAATTGATCACCAACTCTTCCCAAAGTTTCCACACTTTCTCTCAATTTCTGTCTCACAAAAACTACATTGAGAAGGTTTTAAGACAGGTGTCTGTCACAACTCTGAGACAGATTCATCACCAATGAGCTCAAATATATTTAACTCATGTAGTTTCATAAATATTTTTTGTGAAGTTTGAATGTAATTTGAATTGTCTTATGCAGACTGAGAACTGAGGCCTTACTGTAAGAACGCAACCAGATGAATTTCTTGACACCCTGTTTCAGACGTTTTAGGTTGTTGAGATCTCAAACATGATTTATGAACAAACCTACTGGTTCCCTCTCTCTAATCTAATTGCTACTGCAATCCAACGCCTGTATGGCAAGCTGTATTGTCACTAAATAACTAGTTGTTGAATTCTATGTTTTGTAGCCAACGGGAATAAATACAGAGATTTTCTGTTTTACAGCTTTCTGTAGCTGTCATGTATTTAAAATAGCTGCTGCAATTAGTGTGTTAAAGCAGAATAACAAATACTAGCTATCAAATGTTGAAACAGTAGCTGAAAGATTACATAAGAATTGTCAAATGTTGGTAATAATTATTAGAATGGCTCACCACAGACACGCTGGATGCTAGACACTTTAATATAAGACTAGAGCATGACGGATAGGAATGACTCAGCCACTGAATGTCAGTGGAGCAGCCTGACAAGCCGCATGTCACCAGTTTTATTTGTTACAGTGTACAACTAATGTCATGCTCTTCTAAAAGATTTCCTCCCCTCTGCAGTGCGACCTCAGCGGGCAGCGGTGGGGGTCAGATGAAGAGAATGTACAGCGCTGTGCCGGGGAGGGTGTATGTGGCCACTCGAGCCCACTCAGCCAGCGGAGACAAAGAGCTCTCACTCAGCAAAGGGGACAAAGTTAAAGGTGAGCATAATGATTTTAACCTATATATTTAACTGTTAGTGTATGGCATAAGATTTGTGCCAAAAATTAAGCTAAAAATACAGTCGCATTCAAAATAGACCCAAATAAAGCAGAACTGGTCCCTTAAGAAGTGGGAGGCACATATGCAAACTGTTCTAATTCCTACAATGTTCACCTGATTTGGATGTAAAAACATTAAAATGAAAGCTGGCAGTCTGCAGTTATAGCACATTGTGTCTGTTTCATGTCAAATCCATTGCGGTGGTGTATAGAGCCAAAAATGTTAAAATTGTGTCGATGTCCCAATATTTATGGACCTTTGCCATGTTTATTGGGCCACCTACTCCAAACCCTCATAACCAATGAGATCGAAGCACTAAAAAGCCCCTCCCACTGACACTTTCTTTCAAAAACAAAAGCAAAAACCTAGAGCAGAAGCAAAACTGAGGTGCAGCAGAACCAAAACATGCCCTTCAGAATAAAAGCCTAAATGGTTTGAGTAGCACAGAATTAAGTGAGAACCAAAAAGGTGTGTCAAAAAATGAATTGTTAAGAAGTAAAAATAAGTTTTTAGAGTGATTCTTTTTGCTTTTCAATTTCACAATTTTGCTTCCAGAATGTTCTGTTTGGTTGCTTTATTTTGGTATATTTTGTGTAGGACTGTATTTTTTTGGTTGATAATTTTGGCACAAATTTTATCCCATAGTGATTTTATTTGAGAAATAGCTCAACGTGCATAACTGTATATAACTTAAAGGCATACTTTGCAACTTTTTCATATTTTTAAATCTTTTCCTTGAGCCAGTCTGTGCTAATATGACCCTTCACAGGTTAATGAAAAGTCACTCAGCCCCATATGGTGCTTAGATCCAGAATACCAGGTTTGCAACTTCTCATTCTCCGGTCCGGTGCCCCGAAAGTCTCACAAAGCCACGTGTCTCATGAAGGTTAGGCAAAGCGGCTAGCTGTTATGCTAGATCCGGATTGTTTTTAGCTCATGACTCCTGGTTTTTTCCATCTCTCCCTGCTTGAACACAGCTGATTTCTTTGAATGAGTGATGAACCGCTCCAGTAGAAAGAAATGAAGGCTGAGGAGACATTTCAACAGTTAGATTTAGGTGTTTCTGAGCAAAGACAACGCTAACGTTTTTATGGCAGTGACTTAAAACGGACACCAGGGGGAGCCAAAACACGCAAAACTGCATAATATGAAGCTGTAAAGGATTTTATGTTGAAAATATAAAGCAAAATTGACACAAATAAAAGGTATTTTTAGTAAAATATAAAGATGAATAAAATAGTAATTAGAAGTTGATTGTTTGAGTTCCCCTTGTTTGTGTGGGACATTTCACCAACCTGTTCTGATCAAATATTGTTGCATATTTGCAATTAATCTATTTTTTCACAAGTCAACACTGCAGGACAAATTATTTTCTAATCTTCTGCTAATATCTCAAGGTCGTAAACAAAGCAGGAAGGACTTCACTGTGTTTTAAGTCAGTTTATTCACATACATAAGGGTTGAGTGCAGGTGACCCTCTTCACCGTCTTTGATGCACAATGGACATTTTTAGGAATTGCAAGAAAAGGAAATACATCAAGTTTTTTGAGACTTTGAAACCCAAATAAATAAATAAAAACACAAAAAATGACATTTCTCGTTACATGAGTGCAACATGATGATTGGAGACAGAACTTATGTAAAATATTTTTGTTAACGTCTTATATTTGTAATCTATTGTAACACTGACAGCACATTGAGTGTGTTTATTACATGTTTTTTGTAGTGAAACCTAAAACATTGTGGCATGTCTCATATTGTCCCACTCAAACGCATTTTTTGTAACAGAATTGTTTGAATAAGATCTGATTTACTTCACTCAAATAATGCAACTTGTTGAATGAACATGAAAAAAAGATTATGGCATTCTCTTAATATAAGGATGATAACAAACCTAAAATCTATGTTTTTGTTTTGGACACAAAACATAAACCAAAATGAAGTCTTTATGTGTCTACCTGCTGCATACATGTTTGTTTAGACTGGTTTTATCTTTCCCAGTTTTGAGTATAGGAGAAGGAGGATACTGGGAGGGAACAGCGAAAGGACGCACTGGTTGGTTTCCTTCAGACTGTGTGCAGGAGGTGGCAGCTCCCAGCAAAGAAAAAGGTACATAAAACAGAATCCAACAGGAAGTTGCTTCTTTTCACTCATCAGCTATAGGCCCAATGTACAAAATCTAGGAATTATACAGTATTTGATTCAGTTTTAAGCTTTGATTCACATTAAATCATCTCTCCGTCCTGTTTCTTTCACTTAAACATCTTAAAACTACAGAAAATGGTTTCAACTGCAGATCTATAGAAAACAATTCATGTCTTTTTGTCATCATTTAGACTGTAACACTGTTTTTATTGGTCTGAACTAATCCTCCCTCTCATGCCTTCCAGCCAATCAGAATCCAGCAGCCAGACTCTGAACTAAACCCAGCCTGATTTTACTCTCTTTACACTGGATCCCTATGGAATTTAGAATCCATTTCTTCAGCTTTGAATGGCCAGGCTCCAGACTTCCATCTCAGCGTCTGTTCTCACACGCTGCCTCATGTAACCTTTGACCCCTATCTCAAAACCTGCTGGTTGTTCCTCACATTAAACTAAAAACTAAGGGGGGAAGGACCTTTCAGGCTTTGGCTAATAGACTAATAGACAGTTTGCCTCTGAAACTCACTTTTTCTATCTCTGTGGAGGTTTTCAAAAACCAGCTGAAAACTTATCTATTCAACCAAGCTGTTTCTCATTGGATTTGTATGTTTATGTATTTGACACCCTTAGAGATAGGGTGAGGAGCTCAGACATCTGCTCCTCCATATCAAGAGGAGAGGTGGTTCAGGCATCTGGTCAGGATGCCTCCTGATCACCTCCCTGGGGAGGTGTTCTGGGTATGTCCCGTCGGCAGAAGGCCCCCGGGTTGACACAGGACAACCTGGAGGAAGTACATCTCCAGGTTGGCCGGGTAACGCCTGGGGTCCCAGCAGACTGACGAGGCTGTGGAGAGGACAGTCTGGGATGCCCTACTTAGGATTCTGTCCCCGCAACCCAGATCCGAATATGTGGAGGAAAGCGAAGCGAAGGAGACGATTTTATCCAAAGCAACTTACAAATGATAACGAAACCAAGAAGTTACCATTGAAGCTAACAACAAACTAGAGGGACAATAGTTAGTCTGTGAGGTGACAGGGTGAGGAAAAGAATACAAGCATAGAGGGATGTGCACAAAGAGAGTGTAGTAGAGTGGGGAAGGGATTAGATCTATATCTGTGAAAGGCACTCTATAAATACATTTTACTTACTTACAAATGTGTTTTAAATCATTTTCTCCTAACTCTTTTTCAAACGTGTGCAAAGGTTCTCAGTTCTCACAATTTCACATAAATTAAAAATAGCTGTATTATATCAAATTTCTGTCAATGCATTGCCCTGAATGTTGCACAAGATATTTATAATTGTAAAATCACGATCACTTTTACAGCAGGCCGTCCTGCACAGTCAGTCACTTTTCACACAGTAAACAAGGCATATGTCACACTGAACATATAAGAATAGGCTGTAAATATCACCATGTCACTACACAAACTCAATGCTTCAACAAAAACACTGAGAGGGCGTCATGACGGAAGCTGAGCGTTATAATTGGACAAACATGTTGTCTGGATGTCTGTTTCAGAGTCGCGCAGTGAGAAAGCCAAGAGGAAGCTGTTCCGTAACGTCACAGTTGGAGCTTACGACGGCACCGACGGCCCCAGGTACACAACAACTCTCTCACAACAAGAAAACTCAACTATTTGTTTTAACTTGATTTTTTTTAATGCCACATGAATATGGAATAGGGTTTGTGCCAAAAGGATAACTAAAACACAGTCACACGCATAATTTACACATATAAAGCAACTGACAATAACATTTCAGAGCAAAAGTGTGAAATTCAAAATGCACTAATTCATACTGTAAGTAAATATTTATATTTCTAAATAAAATACTTATTTTTACTTCTTAACAATTCAAGTTTTATTTGTTTGACACCTCTTTGGTTCTCACTTAATTCTGCATTAATCAGACATTTAGGCTTTTATTCTGAAGGGGTATATTTGGTTCTGCTGCACCTTGATAAGCCATCACACGCATGGCCCGGACTGTCAGCGGGGACCCAGACCACCCCCTTCACAGATACTTCTGCCTGTTGCCCTCAGGCCGCAGGTTCAGGACTCTGAGGTGGAAGCGGGCACGCTTCAACAAAAGCTTTGTCCCTTCTGCCATTGCTGCTCTTAACAGCTCAAAACATTAATCCTGCTCCTCCTTCTTACCACCTGTGAATGTCCTCGTGTGTTTAACTGTTGGCAATCTGTGGTTTGTATGTATATGTTCTGACAGTACATGTGGAAACGAATATCCCATAAGGGACAATAAAGGTCTATCTATCTATTTTGCTTTTGCTCTAGGATTTTGCTAGCTAGTATACTAGACCGTCAGTTCTGCTCTGCAGAAATTTGGTCTAGCCATGCTCACTGGAACCTCTGCAGCCCACTGATTGGTCTGGTCAGTCTTGTACCGGGCCAATCACAACGCCTAAATGGGTTGGAGGGCAGGATTAGCCGATGACGTCAGCGCTCCGGCTGAATTTAAACAACATGGCGGCAGCTCAGGAACTGCGTTCATTTGAAATGTCTTTAGTATCAACTTTGGACGATTTAGATTTGGGCTTTTCTTTAAGACGTGAACAGATAGAGGAACTAAAGTCTTTTATTTTGAAAGAGGATTTATTGGCTGCTTTGCCGACGGGACGCGGTAAAAGTTTAATCTACCAGCTGGTTCCAGTTGTTGCTAAATGGCTCTAGCGCTATCCAATAGCATGTGAAGATGGTTTGATTGACAACTGTTGGTCCCACCCCTATGAATGAGTCGTTTCAGTGGATCGTGGCCAGACTATACATCCACGTACCGTATATAGTCTGGTTTACCAGGCTAGGATTTTGCTTCTTTTGAATGAAAGTCTCAGTGGGAGGGGCTTTTCAGTGCTTCAATCTCATTGGTTATGATTGTTTGGAGAAGGTGGCTCCAGCTGTTTGCCCTACAAAACATGCCCTTCAAAATAAAAGCCTAAACGGTCTGAGTAAGGAAGAATTTAGTGAGAACCAAAAAGGTGTGTCAAAATATAAATATTTACTTATGAATTAGTTAATTTTATTTTTGGTGATTTTTTTTTTTTTTTTTTTTTTTTTTTGCTTTTGAGTTTCACACTTTTGCATCTGAAGTGCTGTTTTATTTGGATATATTTTGGGTGTAACTTTTTTTTTTTTTTAAAGTTGATCCTTTTGGCACAATTCTTACTCCATACTTGGGCCTGAGATTTAGGATTTGTCCTTCATATCAGTACAAAATACACATTTAAAGAAAAATAACCACTATACACAGATAAAGCAAACAATGAGGCGTTTGGTTGTCGTGTGTGTGGGCTTAGATAAAATACGGATTAGTGCGAACAGGACGGTTTGTTCCGTTTCTCATTGTGAGACAAGAATGTGAAGCCAGTCAGCGAGGTGAAAAGACTTGACACACCTTCACCTGCTTCTTTCAACCTTCTATTGTGCCTTTGTGTCCTGCATGATGTTTGTTTTACGCTGATCTTGAGCAGCACACATCTGAACGAACAGCGCAGCATATCAGCTTCAGCGCAAACACACAAATACACTCATCTCGCTGATACTTTCATCTCTTGATGCTCATATAAACAGGACATAATGTTGCTGAAATAATAAAGGTATAAAGCAGAGTTTTATTCTCCTCGTGTGGAAGCTGTGAGCAGCTGTGATGTGTGTTATGAATCTATGCATCTTGTTTGAAGTGTGTGTGTGTTTGCGTGTATAGACATCATCTTCCTGATGAGTCATGAGGAGACTGAAGCACTGGTTACATCCTCAGGCTGGTGAGAAGGACCTAGCAGCTGACATTGTGCTAAGTAGCTTCCAGAGTCACTTCAATGCAGCTGAGCAGTTTATTTTGTCTGTTTTGTCTTTTTGTGGCGGGTGGTAATGTTTTTGCCTGTGTCCATGTGCATGTGTTTTAATGAAGTTGTCAGGGTGATCATTGGATGTACATCTACACCTGATGGCTGGATTTACATGATTCAGCAATACTTAATGTCTGTGTGCGCCCTGATCACTTAGAATCCGTTACTGTCGTATTTATGAAGGAAACAATCTGGATTTTTATGGTTACATAAAATGGTTTTATGATTATACATCAGCAGGCCAACACTCAGACTACCAATATATGTAATTCAATTCAAAAATACCAAATGGATAATATATGTTAAGATTCCTCAACGAGTATCAGTCTGCCTTCCTCGACTGGAAAAATGTGGCTTGCCAACTCCGGGTTGGGAGAGAGGTCCTGCCTCAGGTGGAGGAGTTTACGTATCTTGAGGTCTTGTTTATGAGTGAGGGAAGGAGGGAGCCGGAGATCGGAGGGAGCGGGAGATTGACAGGCTGATAGGAGAATCGGTCTGAGACAGAAAGCAAGGCTCTCTATTTACCAGTCGATCTACCTCCCAATCCTCACCTATGAGCTTTGGGTAATGACGGAAAGAACGAGATTGCAGATACAAGCGGCCGAAATGAGTTTCCTCCACAGGGTGGCCATGCTCAGCCTCAGGGATAGGGTGAGGAGCTCAGACATTTGGGAGAGACTCGGAGTAGAGCCGCTGCTCCTCCATATCAAGAGGAGCCAGTTGAGGTGGTTCAGGCATCTTGTCTGGATTCCTCCTGGACGCCTCCCTGAGGAGGAGTTTCAGGCATGTCCTGCCAACAGGAGGCCCCGGGTCGACCCAGGACATGTTGGAGAAAATCTTCAATCTGGCCCGGGAACACCTTGGGATCCAGCCGGAGGAGCTGGTGGACATGACCAGGGAGAAGATGGTCTAGGATTCCCTAGTTGGGATGCTGCCTCCAAAACCCGGACCCGGATAAGCAGAAAAAGGCGAGGCGAGGGGTATCATCTGTCTGTGCTGCAGTAGATCTGAAGGAGCCTCTGACTGGAGACACTCTGACACTATTGTTGAATTGCTGCCTTGTAAGGAAGATACTCAGGGACTGAGTCCTATTGATGGACTGATTTCTTGTTTTGAAGGCTGAGTTCACAGCAACGACCTAATATTTCATATTGTTGTTAAAGTTAAAACCTGACCTGTATTTGTTCCTTTGCATCTAGTGTGGATCAAAGTCCATCAATACTTTTTAATTTCTCTACATCAAACACTCAACCTTCACACAATAAATGCATTTGAAAACTCCTTGCTTCTCAATTCCTGTTTGCATGCCCTCCACAGTGGAAATGAGCATACTCTGTTCACGTTATTTTAAAAACTCTATTATGAATGCTAATGCAGTATCTCATGAACCAATGGATGAATTTTAATGAAACTTTTACAAAGTAACTGCCATGTGTAACGCTAAAAACAGGTCAACTTTTCAGCTCTACTTTAGCCAAGATGGCTGCCACAGCCAACTAACCACAGGAAACACATGATTTCATGTGTAATGGCTGGTATTTATTCTAAACGCCAAGTTCAACCAGATAATTTAAGGCTTTTATTTAAATCTGTGGCAATAACTGTTGGTTGTTAGCAAAACATCAGGATAGATTTTAATGAAACTCAAAGATAGTATTTATTGGATGTTTGTGTACAATTGGTCACTTTTGGAGTGAACCCAATTCATAACAAACACCACATAAACAAAGCAAACAAAAAAGTCTACAGTTTTTTATATTTGACAGATTTTGAGCTAAAGTTTGGTGTGGCAGTAGCCGAGTCGTTACCGGCGCATACGCTGTGTGCGAACTGATTGTGTGTAACTCCGTCATCATTTCTCATCATTAGATGAACTCTAGATGATTTTTTTTCAGGATTGTTTCAGTCTTATTCGTCCAAATGGAAACAACTAGCGGTAACGGCACCTATTAAACCTAAATGTGGCACCATTGTGAAGTGGTGCTTCATTAAGAGTATGGTGATGTTCTTTCACTGCTGCCTGACATTTTGGAGAATGTCAATGACTGTTTCAGACAGATCTAGAAAGGAAAGAGTGTTTGCTAGACAGTGAGGTGATGGCAGCTCCATTTGAAGGGAGATGAGGGAGGGAGAGAGCAAAGTTGTCAATTGTGTTGGTGAGTACATTCAGGGTGGGAATCAGCTGTGACATACCAGTTTGCGGATGTGCAAATTATAAGCGCTTGTCTCTCTCTCTTGTTGCCTTACATTTACACCCATCCCCCGCATCATACCCCCTCACCACCCCTCAATTTCAGCTCTCCATCTCCACCAACGTTGCAACCAAACCTTCCTCCTGTTGTCCACCAGCACACACACACATTCTCTCTTTGTTGCGATAAACGCTGGTACTTCCTTTCTCTCCATCCTCCTCTCACATTGTCTTTCTCTTGTCTGAAGTACGCGGGTTGCAGACTGTCACACTCTCTCTCACGCTCTCTCTCTCTCTCTCTGGCTGAGCTCTCACTGGAAGACGGGGAGGAAGAGGAGGGAGGAGGAGGAGGAGGTGGTGGAGAGCGCGTGCGAGAGAGAGGAGGGGGGGACATGGCAATGGGGGGATGCGGAGAGAGAGATTTCTCTCTCTCCCTCTCTTCTTCGTGGCCATCACTGGGCCCCAGAAACAGGAGCGTGTGGTTCATTTACAGGTAGCGGCTGTTTCCTCATTCATTGGCTGGCTATGGATGTGAGGAGAGGACAATGGAGAGAGGGGAGAGGTAGATGATGCTATTGAGAGGCCGTGCCTTTTCAAAGCCAGACTAACAAGCTATGTGTGTGTGTCATTGAGTGTGTGAATACGTGCGTGGGTCTTCAAACTGCGTTTTTTCATATGCATGTGTGTGTATCTGTAGAATGGAAGGGCTGGTGAATGGAGTCTCTGCAGCATGTTTATTTCTCTGTGTGTCTTCCTAATGCTGTGTGTGTTGATGCATTTCAGTCAGACAGTGTGGGTGTTTTTCATTCTCTTTGAGTCAGAATTTCTGTTTGCATATATATTTCTTTTATTCCCATTTATACGTGTTCTGTAATATCTTTAAATGTCTCATTGTGTCACAAAAATGTGGTTTAAATGTACAGATGTACAGATTTAAATGTCCCTTTGGCTCTGATTTGACAAGCCGCTCGTTTCTGTGCTTGTGTGTGGGTCTGCATGCATTTATCTCTGTATGTACGCAACTTTATCCACTGAATAAAACATAAGCGTTTCATGTGTAGGTCACAGTGGCTGTGGTGGGAGTGTCTCTGCTGTACGTACATTTCTGTGCTCGGCTCACAGTGTGTGTCTGTAACATCTGTCAACTGCTTTGCTTATTGTGTGTCTGTAATGCCCCCGCATAGCAGATCCGTCTGTTAGTGCATTCAGCAGGTGAATGGTTAAAAAGCCGCCTTTTTTTGCTCTCTCTGTGATTGTGAATAGAAGAGAGGATGACTCAGGAGGGTACATAATAACTCCAGTCTCCAGTACAGCCTCACTGCGGCCAGTTCACAGAGAACATAACCCAGTAGCCGACAGGCATTAACCAGAGGCATTTGCGCCTTTTCTGGTCCTACTTGATCTTCAGTGTAGCGAAGTGCGTAAGGAAATCAGGTGTTTTACCATAAGCCGGCAACTAACATCATTCCCTGAGGACCAACAAATGGATGGATAAGGAGCCCGGTGGATCTGTCCACCCACTCCGTGGTACTTTGATCCTCAGAGAGGGAAAGCATGATGGAGGACAGGGTGAGAGAAAAAGGACCGAGGAGTGAGGAGCAGATGGCTGGAAGGCGGCTGAGCGTTGGCGAAACAGTAACATTGATGGAGAACACACAAGGGACGGACCTCAGCGAGGGAAACCAGAGATCGTCTGTTCAGTGCTAAAGTTGAGGCTCGATGTCGGAGTCTGGATTCTTCAGGCCTGCAGGCCGGCGCTCATGACTCTGCTGTGCCTCAGAGATTTAAACAGCCAAACTTTATCATTGCCAGAATTTGTGCTGTGGGAGTGTGTGGATTATAGTATTAAATCCCTTCTTGTTATTTTGATACCAGTGGGCGTTTCAGAGGCGGATTCAGAATGAAGTTGGAGTGATGCAGTGCTTTGCCAGACGTAAAAAGAATCTACTAAATCTGAATGAAATGCTGTCATTTTAAAATCATAGATTAAGATCGTTTTTCATGCCGCCTACTACCGTGTCTGCAGACTTCATTCTTGGTACAATCAAAAAGCTGGACTTGAATTTATTAAATGGTTAAAGCCACTGTGCATTGGACAGAAGGTACTGCATGACAAATGTTATTTGTTGCCAAAAATTCACAACTCCTTGAGAAAGTTAGGTATGAATTTGCACCCAAAATTGTGTTAAAGAGATCTAGACTTCCTGCTAGAAATCCAAGACAGACTTTTAAAAATGTTCAGTCCTTTGAGTGAAATCAAATAATTGCATTTGAACAGAAATATCTGGAATTCCTCTGAATTCTGTAGAGTCCAGCTCAGGCCCGGGGCCCTCTGACAGAAGCAGGATGAAGTGACATTGTTGGAAAGTCAAGTTCAGGAATGAGTCATGAAATGATGCTTTGTGTGACCGTGTGGCGTCCATTTAACTAGACCTACATCAGAGGAAAGATATCCAGTGAGTACAGCCTGGCTAAGAGTCCCACCATAACAGAAATACTGCATTCTAAACTTCTCAAAATTATTAAGATTGCATCAACGTCATCTGGGATTGTTCCTTCTGTCCTCTCAGGCTGTAGACTTCCAGTAAAAGGAGGTGTTTGTGTGGAGGCAGGATTAGAGGCACGTCTGACTTCATCTTGTACATAATTTGAAGTGTCATGTATGACCGGTAGTGGTGCTTAGGAGTCTGTGAAGCTGTATCCTCACAAAAGCTGCCAGAGGCACCGAGAGCTAATACAGCGATTTAGGTGCATTTGGAAGTTTCCATTATCGGTGTATGTGCACATATTTCTAACGTACCATTCCTCCTGGCCCAGTGCTCGTTGGCTCGAGCTGGATTAGTCCTTAGTTTGGAAAGTCATCTCATACACTCCCATTATGGCTCCTGCCATCAAACCCCTTTGTGCACCAACGCCTTTTCCATGGTAATCTCAAGCCAGCCTATCTTTTGCTGCAGTGTGATATCATAATGTGATGCAGTATAACTGTTTTCCACACTTTTGCATGTCAATAGTCTTTTTTTATGTGTTTATTTAAATCAACATTAAAATCCTTATAGCTCTCTTCCTCTCCAACTCGCTGCCTTTTTTCACTCTCTTTTTTCGTCCCCCATCCCCTTTTTCCCTCTAAATGGTCTTTGCTCTTTGCAGTGACTACATCATTAAGGAGAAGACTGTGCTCCTACAGAAGAAAGACAATGAAGGCTTTGGCTTTGTGCTTAGAGGAGCCAAAGGTAAGCCTTTTCTTCACAATTTACCAGTGCAGTATTATAGAAAAACATTTCTGAGCATTTTGTGTTGTTTTCTACTATTTTAATTACATAGTCATTAAAAAAAATCAATGCTGTAGGTAGCCAGATGTTCCCGTGGTCATCATTTATTTCTTTTTTCCTCACCCTCTGCAGCCCAGACTCCCATAGAGGAGTTCACTCCGACGCCGGCCTTCCCTGCCCTGCAGTACCTGGAGTCTGTTGATGAGGGGGGCGTGGCATGGAGAGCAGGCCTTCGGATGGGGGATTTCCTCATTGAGGTTAGTTACATTATTGCACTGGAATAGAGCTTGAAAACTTAAGAACTCACATCTATATAGTAAAAAATTTAACTTTCTCTTCTTAAATATAGGAGTTTATTTTTATTAGTAATTGAGGTATTTATCAGCTACATTCATTATTTCATTACTGCATTAAAATAAGCTCTTATCTATGTTACAAATACAATTCTCCACTGTCCACATGCTCAATGCAACAAATGTCATAAGACAGACAAATACACAAAACGACTAAAGAAACACATGCATGTTTCTAGTGAATCTATAACGTTTTTCAGAAAGATATTCATTGTTTCAATTAGAGTTTGTAAGGAGCAACAGCAGTTGAAGCAGCAACTTTCTGGCTGCTTTGTACCTTTAAAAGTTCCTGCATGCTTGCTTGAAAAGTCACTTCTAAAAAGGGTGATTATTGTCAAGCCTCTATTAAAGCTGACACATACTTCTAATTGGTATTCAGTCTCATATGAGTCACTTACGTATGTAGGTGCTCAAGCTTTTGTATAAGAGGTTTACCTTAGTTGCTGTCTAAACTGCCAGAGCACCTGTTCTAAAGTGTGCAGATTTAATGTTGAAGCTCTTTCACCTTGAAGAGTCTCCATACAGTGTTTTAGGTTTTTGAAGGGAAATTCTTGAAAGGCATCAGCTCATTTGATATCCATCATCTCTGTCAGGTGAACGGCCAAAATGTGGTGAAGGTGGGTCATCGGCAGGTGGTCAACATGATCCGCCAGGGCGGCAACAGCCTGATGGTGAAAGTCGTAATGGTTGCTCGTAACCCCGAGCTGGAGGACACTGCTCGGAAGAGAGGTGAGAGTCACTGTTTCCTCATGAGTAATTTCCATTTTGTGTTTTCTAATATGACGACGCAGCTGCCTGCATGTTTACTTCACCCTAAAAGCCCGTTGAAATGTTGCTGCCATTGGTGGCTGCATGTGTATACAAGACTCCTAAACATTAAATCAACATTTGGCTGGCTTCCCTTGGCAGCACCGCAGCAGACTAAAAGACTGACTCCTCCTGCCATCGCCCTGCGCTCCAAGTCAATGACATCAGAGCTGGAAGACATGGGTAAGTTGATGGAAAGGGCACAGACTGGGATCAAGTTTCCCACCCATTGTTCCCGTGGCATCACAAGAAGATGGTTTCTCCTCACACAACTGGTGAAACACAACCTTAAATATGAACAAATTGAGACAGAGAGTCAAGAAATGTGTTTTAAGTGTCATATCATTTTGTTTCTGGCTAAAGACAGGGCCTTTTGATTCATTTGCACTTTGATGTTACTTATTTACACTTTTGATGCTCCCCGTGAAAAAGAAAGGTGATAATTAAACAGTGAGGTTAAAAGATAGAAAAGCAGTATCATGTTGTGATATGATACGAGTCTAATTCCATTAGTCACGAAGATCTCTCTCTCTTTCTCTACCTCTGATTTTTTTTTCTTCTTCTACTGGATGAAATCTGCTGCAAACAGTGGAGAAAGGTGGGAGAATGGATTTGTGTGCTCTCATGACCATTTCTGTTCCCATGACCATCCCTCCCATCACATCAGCATTCACGTCATTACATGTGTCTACGTATGTACTTCACTCTTTCATCTGCTTTATACACACATTACTTTATAGCACCGTTAGTCACACCTAATATATGTTTCCTGAATTATGTATGCAACAGCTGCCTCTCCGTGGAAAAAGAAAGCAGGTGAGTATTAGACTTGATCATCACTCCTATCAGCTCATGAGCTTTAATTACAAGTCAGGGTGTTTGATGCTCTTTTTCCTTTAGATTACGAGACATCTCAGGGTCCGGATAAGAAGAGGACAGTTTATCAGATGGCGTTAAGTAAGAATCTTCTGTCACTGTTTTTGTCATACTATGAGATTTTAACTGAAACATGGTAAAAAGAGAGAGCTGACAAAATTCTTTACTTGGCATGTATTATTTGTGCCTTTTTCCACACTTCATGTTATGTTTCTGCTGTAGATAAACTGGATGAAATTTTGGCAGCTGCTCAACACACTATAACATCAGACAACCAGGGTCAGAGAGGTCATGGAGGCAAGCGGGACCGCAGCAAGAGTATTGTTACCAACATTTCCAATGAGGTACTGTTGGAAAATAGTCATAATATTTGCTCTGTGTATTAAAATTGGACATTTAGGCATGCTTTATAAAGCAATAACAATTCTATGGGATAAGGTTTGTGCCAAAAAGGATCAACCAAAATACACAGTCATACAAAAAATATATAAAAATAAAGCAACCAAAAAGAATGCTTCAGAAACAAAAGTGTGAGATTCAAAAGCAAAAGATAACTCTAAAAAACAAAACAAACTAATTCATAAAGCCAAAACCAAAAACTTTTTTTACTTCTTAACAATTCATATTTTATTTCTTTGACGCACCTTTTTGGTTCTCACTTAAAGCGGCACTCTGGAGCATTTTTCTCTGTATCAAAGTTTTCTAAATGTTTTAAATGATATTTCAGGTCTAAACTATGATCTATGGGTTGAGTTCCACAACATCTGTCATTCTGATGAAGACCCTCCTTCCTCCTAGAGACCCCTTTCCATTATTTCTTGCTGCCGACATTTTTCAGCCAATGAAATTCAAATTTCTGCATTGTCTGAACATGCACGCGCATCGACCAAACCTGTACCAGTAGGGGGCGCTGTCGTACAGGACGCTCCGTGTGTTTCTCTGCCGTCTCAGCCGTTCACTGAGGACTCACGGCTCATTTCTACTAAAAACCTACCCATTCTCCAGCTAAAGATGGATTTATTTTTATTTTTAAACCTTTCACCTCACAGAATGGCAAGGCTTGACAGGATTATGCGTTTATTTTGGTCAGAAAGTTCATCCAGGGCCGAGTCAAGTTCAGCTTCAGAGTCCAGCAGCAGCTCTCTGCTAACAGAGCTAATATCAGAAGCAGCAGGGACAGAGAGGGCTCATCAGACCCTCGTAGTGTTGTTGGAATAAGAGTTGTGAACTGTGAGTGATTAAACCCTACACATTGAGCTGTACAGTTCATGTCCGAAGTATATGCGCCGCGTGCACGCGCGCACACGCGATCGGACGCGCGTGTCGAGATGTTTTGAGGAGGAGCCTTTGGACGCTAGATTCAAAAACTGCTCTCCTGATGAAATCCTCCAGAGTGCCGCTTTAATCTTGCTTAATTCAGGCCATTGAGGCTTTTATTCTGAAGGGCATGTTTTGATTGTGCTGCACCTCGGTTTTGCTTCTGCTCTAAGTTTTTGCTTTTGCTTTTGAAAGAAAGTCTCGGTGGGAGGGGCTTTCCAGCGCTTCAATCTCATTAGTTATGGGTGTTTGGAGTAGGTGGCTGCATACCTATGGCAAACTGCTAGAGCCATAGATATCATATATTACTAGATATCTTACCCGCGCTGTTCGTCAATGGACACCGGCGGCAATCGTACTTCGGACAGCTGCCCCTTTCATAACCTTGGTGTCAATGGTGCATTAAATACCTCTAACTTGCTCAATTTTTTTACCAATTTTCAAACGGTTTGCTTTGTTATAAACCTCAGAGACATGGCTGTGAAATATATCAAAATATATCAATAATGGTCGGGAAACTTATAAATTGTAAAAGTATCTTATCTCAAGTCTATACATAATAAGGTTTGTAAGAAAGTAACCCGTTTATGAATCCATTAACTTTTTATTAAGAGCATTTTTAGTTAAGTTGATCGCTCACCTTCCATCTGCTACCATAGAGAGCAGAACGTCAGCTGTCTGAAGTAAGATGGCCGCCGTGTAGGGACGCTGTCGACTCCCACATAGGGCATCTAGTGATATATGATATCTATGGCTACTCCAAGCCCTCATAACCAATGAGACTGAAGCACTGAAGAGCCCCTCCCACTGGGGACGGCATGTAGCTCAGATGGGAGAGTGGCCGGTCTGGCAACCAATGGGTTGCCAGTTCGATCCCAGTTCAAACCCAGCTCCATCTGGGTTACATTGTTGTTGTGTCCTTGGGAAAGACACTTCACCCAACTTGCCTGTGTGTGAATGTGTGTGAATGTTGGTGGTGGTCAGAGGGGACGATGGCGCAGAATGGTAGCCTACTAGCCTCACTTCTGTCAGACTGCCCCAGGGCAGCTGTGACTACAGACGTAGTTTACCACCACCAGAGTGTGAGTGAATGAGTGTGTGAATGAATAATGGAACTTCTGTGAAGCGCTTTGGGTGTCCGAAAAGGTGCTATATAAATCAAATCTATTATTATTGTTGTTGTTATTCTTAGAGCAGAAGCAAAATCAAGGTGCAGCAAAAGCAAAGAGCTGTTGGCAGAACCAACATTTGCCAACAAATATAGTTTGAATGAAGCAGAATTAAAGTGGCTCTCTGGATTATTTTTCTCTGTATCAAAGTTTTCTAAATGTTTTAAATGATATTTCAGGTCTAAACTATGATCTATGGGTTGAGTTCCACAACATCTGTCATTCTGATGAAGACCCTCCTTCCTCCTAGAGACCCCTTTCCATTATTTCTTGCCGCCGACATTTTTCAGCCAATGAAATTCAAATGTCTGCATTCTCTCAACATGCACGCGCATCGACCAAACCTGTACCAGTAGGGGGCGCTGTCGTACAGGACGCTCCGTGTGTTTCTCTGCCGTCTCATTTCTACTAAAAACCTACCCATTCTCCAGCTAAAGACAGGTTTATTTTTATTTTTAAACCTTTCACCTCACAGAATGGCAAGGCTTGACAGGATTATGCGTTTATTTTGGTCAGAAAGTTCATCCAGGGCCGAGTCAAGTTCAGCTTCAGAGTCCAGCAGCAGCTCGGTGCCAACAGAGCTAATATCAGAAGCAGCAGGGACAGAGAGGGCTCATTAGACCCTCGTAGTATTGTTGGAATAAGAGTTGTGAACTGTGAGTGATTAAACCCTACACATTGAGCTGTACAGTTTATGTCCGAAGTATATGCGCTGCGTGCACGCGCGCACACGCGACCGGACGCGCGTGTTGAGATGTTTTGAGGAGGAGCCTTTGGACGTTAGATTAAAAAACTGCTCTCCTGATGAAATCCTCCGGAGTGCCGCTTTAAGTGAGAACCAATGAGATGTGTCAAAAAAATAAATATATGAATTGTTCAGAAGTAATCTAGGGTCTTTTGGAGAAATTACACCCAGTAATACCCGGGGGGAGGGAGGTCTAGCCGGCTAACCTCTCCTCCGGTGTCATTACCCACCTCAACGCATTTAGACACTTAGGATCCAGGGCGGGGCATGGCGGGCCGCCCCCCACTCTTTTTAAAAGCATCTTACTACAACACGCATCAACACCACATTGGAGCAGGTGGGGGGAGACTTGGGGTCTTCACACACCCCTGTTCTTTGCTTGCTGCCTGGGGCCTGGAGTGGAGCGGGCCGTCTGGTCGGGGTCTGCAGTGGGGGGCTGCTCGGCTGCGGCGGGGTGCGCGGTGGTCTGCTTATCCCCACTTCAGTAAGGGAGGGACCATCTTCTGGATTTCAGGGCCGGCTTCACCCTTAGGGCGCTGGTCCCTGGTCCTGAACATAGAGAGTGCATGGGGAGCGAGAGTGGGTGTACAGCGTCTATTGTGTGTCTTGGTATGTTTGCAGGAATGTGTGTGTGCACGCATGAGGGAGGGAGAGTGATTGTGTCTGTGTGTGACTGTTTTTCTGTCAGGTTTCGTCCCCCCCCCCCCTCTCTGTGACATGCTAGGCCCTCCTCGGCAGAGACTATCCTCCCTGGCTGCGCCTCGGCATTGGTGGTGCCTTTCTCCAGTGGCGTGCTGGGGTGTCTCGGGGTCTGGGTCTGGGTGCTGGGGGCGTCTGCCTGCTCTTCTTCCTGTGGCTGCCTGGTGGGATCTGGGCCCCCGGGGGTGGTCGGGCCTCTGCTGGGGCTGGTTCGCTCCTGGGTCTCGGGTCTCTAGTTCCGGCTGGATCTACCCTGGATGGCCGGCTGCAGGCGGTGCCTGTGAGCTCCTAGCCGCGACCCCCCAGGGGCTCTAGCGCGGCGACTGCTGGGGGCCCACGTGGGGTGAGCCTCTGCGCCCTCTGGGGGAGAGTTTAGCGACTGCCCTGACGGCGATCTCCCTGGGGTGTCCGTGCCCTGGGTGGCCTCCGGACGTCTGGGGCCTGGACCTCCTCTGCGTCCTCCGTGGGCCTTGGGGGCGGGTCTGTGGCTCCTCGAACTTATTATTGAATGTTTCAATAGAGAAACCTTGCATAAACAAGCGCGCATATATACACACAGGTGATCACAAGGTGCTCACATAAAGATGGACTCAGGTGTTTTCAGACACATTGACTGGGGCTGTGGTTGACACTGAACTCTCTTGAACTGGTGTATACGTATACATTTGAAGAATATCACAACTGTTGTATATTCATATGCTGTTTGTTGCTGTTGTATCTTTTCTTCCTGTTTTGTTTGCTTGTTTGTTTGTGCTTTATTTACAGGTCTAGAAGTGGACTCTTCACGTCTCTTGTTCTCTTCTTTTTCTGTTTACTTTCTCCCCCATCCCTCTTCTGTACCCTTCCCTTCACTTTCAGGCTCCGTGTCCAATCAACCATAAAAATATTCTAATAAAGATTTTGCGGGTTATATTTAAACAAAAATCAGGAGGAGTTTTATAGCAGTGGCTGTAACCTCTCACCTGAAACAGCAACACTGTTGGGCTTGTTTTGGCACTCAGACATTATTCTGTTTGCTCCACAGCCGGACAGGACACAGGGTTAAAAAAAAAAAAAAAAGAAGTAAAAATACGTTTTTGGTTTAGAAAAATAAATATTTACATATGAAATTGTTGATTTTGTTTTTAGAGTAATTTTTTTCCTTTTGAATTTCACACTTTTGCTTCTGAAATGTTCTTTTCTGTTGCTTTATTTGGGTATATTTTGTGTGTGACTGTATTTTTTGGTTGATCCTTTTGGCACAAACCTTATTCCATACAATGCTTACCAGTCTCGCAGTCCAACACATTAACATAAACAAGCACAGCCTCCTCTCTATTTAAGGCACTTCAGGATGTAGTTCATATTTAGTCATGGAAGTGACTAATGCTGGCAAAAACTATGTCTTTCTATAAGGCAACTTGTTGTTTAGGTGCTCCTTTTTTTTAGCTCTGCATGTTCTCCTGCCCTCACTGCACTTTAGATAAAATGATTGGCAATGGACCACCCACATAAAAACAGTTGTTTAGGTGTGAGTCAGGTTGGCTCCATTCATTTATGCTCTCTGTCTGCTTCACTAGCACAGAGACAGACTTGATTCTTCTGCAACAAAATGTGCAATATCTACTCAAAATAAAACGATTCTGTACATGATTTAATTGTCTTTTGTTCCCCTTTATTTCTGAAATGTGTCTAAACACCTGAAGCAACCCTATGAGCAGCAGTCATCAGCAAGCATTGTCCAAACTGGACCAGGTTTTGGCTACAACCAGGCTCATTTCCAACCAGGTCACGGTCCTCAACACGCAGTCATGATGCGCCAAAAATCTATTGGTAACTACAACTATGAGCATACTACTGAGATTTCCTCCAGCTTAAATCAATATTTTTTCCTTCAAGTGTTTGTTAATGCTTGTGTTTTGTGGTCAGGTGTAACAGAGGAAGAGCGGCAGTACCTCCACCCACCTGCTATGAAGCTGGCTCGCAGCCTTTCAGTTCCAGGACCAGAAGATATCCCTCCACCTCCTAACACATCTGCTCCAGAGCCACCATTATCTGCAGGTCCTTATACTGGTCGTGGGCCTGCTATGCCAATTCCCCCTATAGCTCAAGCCCACTATCAGCTCCACTCTCAGCCAGGTCATCCTTCTCAAGCTGCCTGGGAGAGGGGAGGACCTGGAATGAACCAGCAGGCCATGGTTCCCACCCTCCGCAGGCAATCAGATGGACTTTGTATAAGAGAGCCAGAGGTGCCTCGGAGAGGTGGTGGCAAGATGGGAGGGCTGAGGAGAGGCTACAGCAGCGCTACGCCTCCAACAAGTGCTAAACCTAAGACTCAACAGGCACAGCAACATCCTCCACATATGTCCAACCGGGAGCAGAGTGGAGGTGTTGGAAGGGGAGGGGCAAGGCGGGGAGGCCGTGGAGCTTTGATTAAGCAGTCAAAAGTTGAAGATGGACTGAGACAACATCGAGGAAAAGTAGGTGCAGCCAAAGAGAAGAGCTCCATCCCCATCCCCACCATCATTGTTAAAGCACCCTCCACCAGCAGCAGTGGTCGAAGCAGCCAAGGTAGCAGCATGGAAGCTGAGCCGTCCCAGGATGTGGAGGACCAAACCTCCAGAGATGCAGCCCCTGACAGCTCTAGTGCAAACCTACCATCACCACTCACTCCCTCACCACCTCAGCTGCCCACATCAACTCCCTTGCCTCCATCATCTGTGGCACCATCTGTTTCTACACAACAAAACCTGGAAAAGTTGGATTATACGTCAACATTTGGTACAGCATTTGGAGGAGGAGGAGGAGGAGTACGCAAGGAAAGAGAACGTTTAAAAGACTTGAGAAGAAAGAGTGCCTCTTTTTTCCTTTCATCTGAGGAGGACATTCAAGGGGAAGCAGGAGGTGGAGCAGGAGATGGAGCAGGAGATGGGGGAGGATCTCTCGGGGCACAGATTCTGCCTTTGCAAGGCTCACAAATGGAAGTGCCCACCCCTCGACTTCGACCTTCCAAGTCTATAGATGAGGGCATGTTTTCTGGAGACAACTACATGAACTATTCCAGTAGCATGCCACCAGCCTTTGGCCTTCCTGAATACTCTTCTCCTATTCTTAGTCAGGATGGACAGCCCAAGTCAGCTCCCTCAATGTATGGCACTCAGCCTGCTACTACCTTCATTCACCCACTAACAGGGAAAGTTCTGGACCCCTCATCTCCACTTGGGCTAGCCCTGGCTGCAAGAGAAAGGGCCTTAAAGGATGACCGCAGGACACGCAGAGATGAGAGACACTTTGGCCGGCAAATGTCCACAGTGGGATCCTTCCCCACACCTGCTCAAACCCCAACTCCTTCCCTTTTTGCAACACCAACACAATCAGCATACACTTCTCCAGTTTCTCTCCACCTTACCTCCCCAACTGCTACCGCCTCACCTGCATCTTTAAGTCGGCCACAGTCACCAAGGATTTTACGTTTGGGAGGAGGTGGTGGGGAAAGGATGGAGCGAGAAAAGGAAGGAGGGCCTCGAGAGGGTCTCAGAGTTAGATTCTCTGAGGACAGAACCAGCCAGTTCTCAACCCAGTATTACCCACAGAGCAGCAGAGAAAGGGAAAAGGACATTTATGAAAGCAAATCTGCTCCACCTATTCAACCTCCTCCCCCACCAGCTCAGCCTGCCCCTCGTAGACCTTCCTATTTGCAGATGGAAAATGTTCCCAACACCAGCTATATTCCTCAGTACACTGTCCCCACAGCCCCATCACAGATCAATGATGTTATGGGAGAAGCAAGGACTGAGGCAGGTGGTCTTGGATTAATGGTTTTACCTCCACCAGCTCCCTCGATAGATGTAGATGAAGAGTTTGTTTTCGCAGATCCCTTGCCCCCTCCTCTACAGTTTGCTAATGGTAAGAATGAAAGAATACATGGGTATCCTCAGCATCATCAGCTCCAGAGTCAGCACTCTGCTTCTGTGGCTCCACCTCCCCCACCTCCTATTCCATCACCCAAGTCCTCAAATGCTCCTCAAGCCTCTTCACAAGGTGGCGACTCAGCTGCCTCAAGCCTTACTTCCTATGACAGTGAAGTGGCCAACCTCACACAGTCTGCGCTCTCTCCATCTTATCCATCCCCACAGATATTTACCCCCTCTTCTGCCACCGCCACTCCCAGCTCAACTGTTGCTATGCCTCCTACTTCACTACACCGACCCCAGCCCATGTCCCTTTCTCACCCCTATTACAGCAGCTCTAATGACCCCTCAGTAAGTGTTCAAACCCCAGCCCAGGACAGAGGCACAGCCACTCTCACCACCACCATGACCTATGCTACCACTACCATGATTGCAACCACAGCTGCCACAACCACTACAACCTCTCCGGCATCGTCTGATTACAATATGACCGTGGCAGGACCCAGAGCTGGCCTGAGCACAGGGGTTAAGACTGCTGACCACACTCATCACACCACAGTTGTAACCAAGAGTGGAGACTGGCAAGATGCTGTGGTGGATTCTGGGATTGAGGAACTGGACAGTCACAGTAGTAGTGACCACCATTTAGAAATGCTGGGACTGAGTGGGTTGAGAGGAGACCGAGGAGGGATTGGGGGAGAGGGAGGGAAAGGCAGTCACCATCAGGAACCTTGCACAACCTACTCAGGTGGGCAACCGTTTGAGGTGCACAGCACCAAACTGGCAAACCCCGTGTTTCCAAAGATGACTCATTACAGAGAGGTGGAAGGGAGAGGCCCAACTATAGCACTACGTAGGCAGTGCAGCACCAACCCTGCTCCTTTGCAGTTACAGAAACAAAGCTACCCAGAAGATGCCAGTTTAGACAGAATTCACATAGATGAAAAGAAGCACAAGCAGAGTCGTTCCAAAATGGATGATGGCTTTAGTACCACCTTAGCTGCCTGTTTAGAGAGGCCTATGGATTCTCGTTCGGTGGTCTGGGGTGACATTAGTGAACATGAGCAAGGTGGAGTCCAGAGTGGGGGTATTGTTTTGGAAAACCGTAAACTTCACTCGCCTCTGTCTGGTGTGAAAGCCAGCATCATCAATGAACTAAGTTCAAAGCTGCAACAGATGAGTAGCATGAGGAGCATGGACGACTGGAGCCATGCACAGAAGTCACCTACCATGCACAGGTTTGTTTGTTTTCATCAGCTTTCATGAACATTTGGGGTTATCTAACAATACAAATACATTTCTTTATGTTCATTTATTTATTTCTTTGTTTCATTACTTAGAAAAGGGTGATTTCTATTGAAAGGCAGTATTTTACCCCTCCTGCTTCCTCTGCTATGTTGCTGCATAAACCAGAAAAGACTAATCCAACACTAGTTCCCCAGCAAGCTGTTAGTGGGTTTGTTATAGTATTTTTACAGCCACTCTAGGCTAAGTTTAAAGCATTCACCTGGTTGCAGTCACATTTTGTATCATCACCTGCCTTATGAGTTGAAAAATCACTTCAAACTTGTGTTTTTATGCTTCATTTAGTTGAAGCGTTATTTTAATCATGATGTCAGTTTAAGGTTCATTCTCTGTCTTTCAGGTATTCAGCCGATTTTACTGATGCTTTTCACAGCCCGCCGACTGGCCGCTCCACCTCGCCACTACCCACCTCATCCCCACAGCATCGTCAGATCCGGACACCCAACCTCTCGGCCACCCCTTCTGTCTCACCTTCTCCTCAAGTTCCAGTGCAACGCAACTGGACCAGATCCCCTTCTCCACAGATGCCTACCTCCCCGGTACATGCACATCCTCCACATTCTCCAACCTACTGCCCATACCCAACATCACCTAAGCACAGATCTAAGATGCGCAGGCAGACTTTTGATTTTCAGTGCAGTCCTTCTAAGGAGATGCGGTCTTCAGTCTCCAGGCGTCGGGCTCCCAGCCCTCTCATCTACAACACCGAACAGCCAAACCCCACCCCTCCCAGACCGTCTTCTCTCCCTATCCTTCCCTCCACACCCGTTTACAACAACCCCTTTGACTTTCCTGGGCCCCTCACTCCACCATCTCCTGGTCTTCCTTATGGAGATGCCTACCATGCTTCAACACCTCCCCTGTACTCTCCATCTGCTGTGCAAAGTCCAAACCCTTTACTTCTCTCACGCTCACTCTCCCCCACTCATTTTCTCTCTGGAGCGTCCTCCCCAATGCATCTACCACCCAGCCCTTCTTGTCTCAACTATCCCCAACTCAGCCCTCCTCCACCAGCCAAACCATTTGCCATCAAACCTCTACCCTACTGGACCAAGTATGATGTGGCTGACTGGTTGGCTTATCTAAATCTGGGTGAACACAGAGAGCGTTTTATAGACAATGAGATAGACGGATCTCATCTGCCTTCGCTTACCAAGGACGACTTCTTGGACCTGGGAGTGACACGTGTGGGACATCGAATGAACATCGAGAGGGCGCTTAAGAAACTCACTGACAGGTGAGGGAGGACAAAATCAGGCTCTGGAGGATGTAGAGGCAACTGGGTCAAATGGTCCAAAAGGAAGCACTGGATGGTGAAGGAAAGTCAAAGTGTCTCATTACCTTCATTCAAGTCAGCTCCACCATACCCATCTTTCATTAGATGCATATAATTTGATAAGCCATCCTATTAACTCCCCATCTGTTCTCCTTCCTCTTTATTAACCTGCATTTTATCAGCGCTATTAATTTGCTCCATTTGCATTTAAAAATCCACCCATACTTATTCTTTGATTTGGCCTCCTTTTCTCCCCAGGCGTCTCTCCTCTCCTTTGCATGTCACAACTTCTCTTCGAGACACAGACTGAGAGAGTGAAGGGATGATTCAAAGATGAAAAAAGAGGGGGAGATAAACAAATTGTCAAAGATGAACAATAACTGAAGATTTGCAAGAGACGAGCAGTGGACATCAACAGGTTGTGTTTAAGCTTAAGGCATAGATAAGTGGAGGAGGTTTGTTATACGTGTAGAGATTATTGTTGTAACATTTGTGGAATTGGTATGAAGAAAGTAACAATGTCTTAAGATCATCAAGTGGAAATATAATTTAAAACTTTTGATGGACAGAAATTTAATTAACACACTGTTTTGTGCTGTAAAAGAATAAACACACTTCAACACTTACACTCATATTTTTACACACCGTGACAGATGGATTCTCACACCATCTGCTGTTTAGCAGCAACGAGAAAGTTTAAAGACTCGCAGACGAATTGCTGCTTAGAGGCTAAAACCCGGTTAAATATCAGTTATTGTTGCTGAAACGGAGACGACTGGAGATACAGGCACAATCTAACATCTGTTTGGTAGCTTTAAGTGGATCAGAGTATTACTACTGGAGCCAAAATCAGATTGAAACTATGAGAAAAAAGGTTTTGTTTATTAACTATGATAGAAAAAAACACTAGAATTGTTTATATACATATAAATATACATATATATATATATATTTGCCATATTCCCCCAAAGGATGCCCCAATAAGCTTTGTATGTTTGTACTTTGCGAGCGCTAAATATATATTACGTGGATTCACTATTAGTAAAACCATTTGTTTTGTACTAAGTGCTGATAGCAATCACTCATATTGAACTGGTCAGGGTATTTATAACTACTGAAGTCACATTGTGAAAACATAAAAATATTTAGATTTTTTAAAAATGAACTTCATTCATGATTCTAAGAAGAAACCAGAGGACATCTTGAAGTGAACTTGAACTGAGTCGCTATCTTTTTCTAAAGGTTTATAGGTGTTTTTGGCAATAGTGCAGGTGGAGGGGTCGATCCATCCTCTTTGATGCCATAATGTTGACCTTCACATAGGTGCAGTGATCAAAAAGGGCTTTTTACAGATTCTCTGCTTTTGCCTGACTTCCTCCTCCCTCCGTGAGTCGGCGTGTCTGAGTACGTGTTTGTGTTTTTTAGTCTGAGATGCTTCCCCTGACTTAAACCTATCTCTCTCTCTAATGCCTTTCTCCAAAACATGCTGCTCATATTAGTCCTCGGTTTTCTTTTTTCACCAGTTGACAATCACGAAGCTTCACTGTTCCACATCTAAATCCATTCAAATGGATGCTCTAAGCCCACTTTCAGAAGGATTTTTCTTGTGATAAACTTTAAAAGTCTGTATGTGTTACATATGTTGTTTTGACATGCCAATGCAGATCTTCACTGCAGTGGATTCAACTGTGGGGCAAAGTAACACATCATCATTTAAAGCTCTGTTTGTGAAGATGATGACGACAGCGACGATAACAAAATATAGTATAATAAAGATAATGAGATTAAGTATTTAAACTTTTAAGAATCTCTGTCTTCCAAATAGTGTGGACAAGTTCTTTGATGTTTTTGCTGAGTTGTTCTTTTCTCTTTCTTTTCGTGTAAATGCTTTCTATACTGCTCACTCTGAAACGGAAATGCAGATTTTCTCCGTATCCTGTGATTCTGTGCTGGATTTCCTCAACGCTCTGTTAAAGATGCACTTTTCTCAGAGTGATTTGAGCAGCAGTGTAGAAAACATTACATAGAGTATTTTAGGTCTAGTAAAATGCATAATGACTACATACAGTATGAGCATAAGTTTGCAGAGATAAAAGGTATACAAATGAATATATATATAAATATATAAATTTATATATAAATTTTGTTTTGAATAAAATACAGTATATAATGATTAACAACATGATAGAGCTACAACTAAGGTGTTGAAATAAATGCTAAAATAAACTCTGGCTCTGTCATCGCTCTCATTTCTCCTTGGATTTCTTCCTCTGACTCTTTTACTTAATGATCCAGTTTGAAGTGAGTTGTTTGGCGGCAGCTCGTCTCACCTGCAGCGGTTGTGCACAACATTGTTCTCAGAACTGGACTGTTTTCATATCTTTGCTGAGCTAATCCTGCAAATAGAGCTCAAAGGGCCATTGCTGCACGCATGCAGGAAATACAGGCACTGAAAACCAAAAAGAAACTAACTGAAGTAAATTAATTTGGATTAAGACAAATTCTGAATTAAACTCTGATGCTAGTTGTCTGATTGTGTGTGTGTTGGGTTCAGCTTATGGTTAGCAGATGCTCAGAGGGTGTTTTTCTCCGTGATAATGAAGCTACATGATGATTTTAGCTTCTCTCTGAATAAAAAAGCACTTTAACAGAATAAAGCTCTGCTGTACAGACAACCTTAAAGCTGCAAAATCACAGTATCTTTATGTAATTTGACTCATTTTAAGTTCATTTTTAAAGGAAGTATGTCTGTACAGGAAATGCACAGCTTCAGTGATTCATCAAAACGACTCAATAAGTTCTGGACAGTTGATAAATCATAAGTGTTGTTAAAACTGTGTCGGTTTGCTATAGGTTTCAAATATTTGACATTTTATTAGATAACTAAACCATTAGGTACAAATGACCCATGATTAAATCAAACTAGAGCATTTCTAAAAGGAAAAAAGAAATGTAACTGCCTTAAATTCCAACTTTGAAATAATCTAAGTTGAGACTAAATATCCATGATTTGAGGTGTGAAGTGTATAAAAGAAAAAATATTCACTCTTTATGTCCTATAGCAGTGCAAGACAGTGTGGGACAGGAGACAACAATGTCAATGTTTTGATGTATCATTTGAATATGTAGTAAAAGAAAAAAGAGCTTGTTTGTAAAAGATTTGAATTTTTAAACAGCCATTTTCTGAGAAAGATTCTCCAAAATCATAAAACTGTGATAAAAACTATAATCAAAAACTTTCTGACCTGTTTAAACTTTGACAGATTTTGAAGTCTGAGCTCCAAAGAAGGCGGGGTTTTGCCAGAATCTCTTTGATTTCATGGAGACATTTCTTGCAATTTTTTGCTACTTTTGTCTGAATATGAGACATATCAATATCAAAACTTTGAGTGAACTACCTCTAATTAAACGACACATTTTGACATGGAATTTGCATATTTTATTTCCCAAACTGAATATGGAATGCAAACAAATCTTACACACTGCTTCCCTTAATAATAATAGAACTTTCTATTGTGCACCAAGACACAAAAATACAATAATGTTTAAAATTCATCGGTTTTGAATGTTGTGCCTTTTACTTTCTCCATGATTGTTTTGCGATTGGTCAGTACTGTTTAGAGTTTGAAAGGAAACAACAGGACACACTGTGATAAAATCTTATATATTGCCCAAATTTTGTATTATCGGTATATATTTAAGAGTTTATGGAGTTTAGTGTGAGATCTGCAAAGGCTTTAAGGCGTCAATAACAAGAAATTAGCCTCCACTCTGTAATCAGGTTGTTTCTTTCATTAGCCACTTCACTGTATTTTGAATGGAGGTTATTTTAAGTCTGGTTCTTGGAATATGTTAAACAAACAGGGGAGCTGATCTGATTCAGAACATAAAAGTGAGTCTTTTGTTATTGAAATACTGAAATGTTAAACATATGTCAGTGTTGGGAACCATATTAGGGCTGTAGACTGAGATGGCAACAAAAACCTTAGATCTTAGACTTAAAGGAGCAATGGGGCAGGATTAATAAAAAATAATCATGCATGTTCAGTTTTTTTAAGTTAATGGGTGATGACGTGTTATAAACCAAAAAAGAATGAGGTCACCTATGCAATGGCGTAGATTTGCTCTCGACATTAGTGGTGACCAGGATGGGATCATTTCACATCAGCGGGGGGCGGGTGGGGGTGTCGAGCATGCGCTGAAACAGGAAGTGCCCTGTAACGCTGGTCCTGGTCCAGACCGGCCTAAAGTTACCATCACCAGGAAAGTGCCAGATGGCCAGTCCAGCCCGGTCCACATCCAGACCCAGAGCAGGTGCCAACTGGCTCGCGCAGGTCGATCCAGACACGTACGCTTCCTTCCCCTGGACACAGGTCCGCGCACAGCACCTGGTCTGCTGGGCTGCACATATTATTTGTGGGGATGCAGCGCTATTTCTGCACCCTTGGATTGAATTATTGGTGGGGACGTCACCTCCGTCCATGTCAAACCCATGCACCCATGTATCGTTCCATTATCTTGAACAGGCTGTTAAATGTGCTGCATTTTGGCCCCAATTTTCCCTCGCTGTCCTACGAATGTGACATGAACTGACACTGTCTGGATAGCTTAAAAACCGGAAGAAAATGTGTGTGGTAGGTGGCAGTAATGCACCTTAACGTTGTGTGTCAACCGCCATAAAAATCAAAGTAGAATTGTTACTTCGTCACTCGACATGTTGCTTTTTTTCATAATACCGGTATATGGGCAGCGGTCTGGCAGTACGTCACTGTGGAGAGTTTTTTCTTTAGTGAGGAGGTTGCGCGTTCTCGTGCCTGCAGTTACTCGCAGCGCCAGGCGCTTATGAATCTCGTTTCTTGATCCTGCCCCCTGCTCCTTTATTCTGGAATAAAAGGCAGAAACATAAAACCAGCACTAAGGAGAATAATTAATACTAGTCCGTTATAGATAAAATGGCCAAATGTCCCTATACTACTATGTTTTCTAAAAAAAAGGAGCTGAACTTGAACATTTTGAACAGCTACTGTTTATCAGTTAAAATATGAATTAATCGAGCATTTAGTCTCAGACAGATTGAGATCGCTCTAAAAGCACATTATTCATGACTCTACTGAAAGCAGTGGCAGAGGTTACATCACATTTTGATCATTCAAAACGTTTTGCAGCACAGATTTTTCTCATTTCACATCTTTTAACAGGATAAAATGGCAGAAGAAAATAAACACAGGGATGAATTCTTCTCTTTTCTTTTGGGATGTTTAACCTTTTGTACAATTCCTTTTTGCTTTGATTTGTTTAACAATGTCCTATGATAAGAACCACATGTTGGACAAATATTACCCCCCCCCCCCCCCCAAAGTGGGACTTAGAAGAATAGAATATTCCTTTATTTGTCCCTCAGCATAGACATTTTAGACACAGCCGCAAAGTGATAGAAGAAAAACATATTTAGGGGCAGACATTGAAAAATATTGAAACATATATAAATAGATGGAAAAAAATAATAATGAAAAGCTATAGATCAGTGAATAGAGAATATTTACAGCGTGGGGGAAATGATATTTGTACTTATATAGTTTTATTTATGCAAACTAGAAAAATCCATAACAACAAAATCAATTAATCAATGATATCCTGGCCCAGTGCTCTGGTGGGCCAGCCTCTCTGACTGGAAATACTTAGTTACCTTTGTGAGAAGGTCTGTAGTCAGAGAAAGCCTTTCATATACGCCTAGCTCAGCTAATCACCATCTTCATTCAGCTGCTGCAGATTGTCTATTGTCTGTAATTCAACTTTTTAACAATATTCCGTTCATCCCCAGTGACCCTTCTGCTCTAAATCACATTAGCACCGTGATCTTTCCACAACAACTCCCCTCCTGCCAGATTTCAGAGGAATGCCTGAGCACAAAACTCTCTGGGTTCAAATAAAACACTTTCACAATCTTAACCACATGTTTGAAAGTTTGGTTTCCAGTGTTAGCAGGGTGACAAACGCTCAGAGAAATTCTTTAAATGATCGCTGGAGGTTGCTTGGTTTGTTTTATACGAGCACTCTCTGAATACGGGATTCATCTCTGACAGGCCTCGAAGTAACTGGTATAAGTTGTCATTGCTCATCGAAACCCATTAGTTTTAGTTCTTAAAATGAAAAGGAAAAAATGCAGGAATCTAAACAACTGTATCCTCAAACCAGTTGTTTAAAATGATCACATCATCGTTTAAAAAATAAGAGTATTGTTGTGCACATTGTGGATAATAATCTAACTTTTGAAAGGAGTCAGCTGAGGTGGTTTGGCAGTCTGACTAAGTTTCCTGGTTGCCTTCTTCTGGAGGTTTTCCAGGCACATCCCACTGGGAGGAGATCCCCGGCAGACCCAGAACCTATGGGAGAGATTATTTATCTTTTCTGGTCAGGAAACACCTTGGGAACCCCAGGAGGAGCCAGAGAGTGCTGGCAGGGAGGAGATGTTTCCCTCTGTGACTCAGCCTCAGAAGATGGAATGTAAGGATGAAAGGAAGGATGTAAGGATGAAAGGATGTAAGGATGAAAGGATGAAAGGAACGAAGAATGTGAGGAAAGAAGGATGTAAGGATGAAAGGAAGGAAGGATGTGAGGAAGGAAGGATGTAAGGATGAAAGGAAGGAAGGATGTGAGGAAGGAAGGATGAAAGGAAGGAAGGAAGGAAGGATGAAAGGATGTAAGGATGAAAGGAAGGAAGGATGTGAGGAAGGAAGGATGGAAGGAAGGAAGGATGGAAGGAAGGAAGGAAGGAAGGAAGGAAGGAAGGAAGGATGTGAGGAAGGAAGGATGGAAGGAAGGAAGGATGGAAGGAAGGAAGGATGGAAGGAAGGAAGGAAGGAAGGATGAAAGGAAGGAAGGAAGGATGTAAGGATGAAAGGATGTAAGGATGAAAGGAAGGAAGGATGTGAGGAAGTAAGGATGTAAG
>SSNR01000300.1:186156-240359 GCA_006937965.1 Callopanchax toddi
CACCGGTGATTCAGAGAGAAATGTAAGTGACGGTTGCTTCTGGGCATGACTGCTCAGCTGTCATTTTGAATTTTATGTTTTCTTCTGCTTGTGAGTGGAGATTTTGGTATGAAAATCTGTCTCGGTGACAGAATGTGCTCGCTTCGCCTGCTCTTAAGGACAACAGCATGAGGATGAAGTCAAACAGTGACTCTTGTTTGAACCGACTTTTTTATTTTTGTTTTAACTTGCAGGAACTCTCAGAAATAAGAGATGTTTTATGGAAAAGAACGCAAATACAAGCATGAAGAGGGACAGAAGGTTTTAACTTTATTTTCAAGCTCCGTCTTGTGATGAACGTTGAGTCTTGTGGTGCGGTTAGTCACTTTCCTCTAAGTCAGCCAGCAATGTGTCAACACAGAGACAGAAATAGGCCTGAATCAGACTGTCCTTTGCATGTTTGTGCATGCATGTGTCTTCTTTTGTTTCTCCTCCACATCTCCTTCTCTTATGTGCTGCATTTCACACAGCGTGGACAGAATGTAAAGATGTTATTACACTTTAATCCTGATTTTAAAACCTGCCCCTGTTGAACTCTTCTGGTCATGATCTGAGAAATGGACGGCAGGAGGAGTCAGAGTTGAAGACAGTTGGTTTCTAACAGGCCTTGTGTGAGTCAGAGCAAAGGGAAAGATGACCTTTTCCCCGCTGTTTATTTTGGGAAGGCAACAGGAAGAATGCTGGAGCAGCTGTTCTATTCCTGCTGGCAGATCCCACCCCTGTGAATTCCAGTCCGCCACTGGAACGACGCTTCCCGCCCTCATGCAGAGGGGCTTCAGGGTGTGTGTGCTTTGTATAGTGTAAATAATATGTCCGTTGGATGGAGTTTTTATTGGAAAATGCTGAGGAGACATATGGACGAGCATTCCCTGACAAGTATTTGGTCTCATAGACGACGGCAGGTTGAGGAGGTGCAAGTTTGTTGACGAGGAAGTCAACATCAAATAGGTGTCCTACCTGTTTCATAATAATAATTATCATCTGCCTGCCACTGAAAGCTATTGTATCTCAACCAGTTTAGCAACTACCTTACCTGAAATAACACAAACCGATATTTACTGTGCTTTCTGAGACAGACGCATTCCCAGAAATGGCGAGCCGCCCCAAAGAACCCCCTGAGGATCCCAGGAAGCAGAGCTTCTGGATGGTGAACAACATTTTTATTATCGAATCTAAATTCATTCAAAACAGCAGTTTGTGTGTTTCTAAAAGGCGATTCCTCCTTTCTACGCTCACGTCTTCACTCTCTTCCTCCCAGCCAGGAAATTATGTGCGTACCGTGCACCGAACTGAACAGTCCTTCCAGGCCTGCAATGACATCGTGGCTTGTTTTGTGGAGAGAGCGAAGGTAGAAAAGCAGTACGCTCAGCAGCTCAACCTGTGGAGCAACAAATGGAAGTCTATAGTTGATTCCCGTAAGTACAAAAAACAGCAAGCCGGGCGTCAGTTACTGTAACAATCTCTTCCTTCAACAAGGTGGTAATAACATCTAATTCTGTTCTAAAATGTTCCATCCCACCTTTGAATAGAAATTCTATTTTACTAATTCCAGAGGCATTGCTAGTTTTTCAGGGTAGCAAAAAAGTCTGCAAAATGTACAAAACAAACATTGTGTTTTTGCCACTAAGATCAAAACAACTGGTAAAGTCTAATTCTATGAACAGTTTATACTAAAATACCGTACTAAAGTGCATCTGATCTAGTAAGCATGCTAACAGCTAAGTCATGCAGACCAGAGCCAGACAGAGAACATTATCTCTTCTCTTTGCCTGATTTAGTCGCTCATTTTAGTTGTATCTTATTATTACGTTGCTATAAAAATGCTCTATAATTAATGTCATCTGAACCTTCCTCTAGGTTCCTGCAACATGCATCGACACATACAGCTCTATGCATGAAGTGTGCTTGTAGGTGTGTGTGTGTCCACATACTCAGACAGCTTAAATTAAACCTTTATTTTTGGTTAAACACTCTGGATTAATTTTAGCCTGTACTTTTAATGAAAATGTTCTAATAATATTATTTCATAGTATCTCACATTGATGACTTGTTCAAACCAGGTAAGCTGGGCATAGCACGTTGACTGTACCCAGTAAAAAGTGTTTGTTTTCATCTATGCCCCTAACTCACCTCTACATGCTGTATTCTTCTATTTTTTTGCTCCCCCAGGGCCTCTTTACGGCTCCCTCATGAGGGCATGGCAGTGTTTTTTCACCTCCACCGAACGTTTATCTGCCCTCCACTCCTCCATTGCTCAGTCGCTCGTTACAGAGGAGGGGGAACGAATGAAGACATGGCAGAAAGAGACCTTCCCCAAGAAAATCTTCTGTGGCTTCAGGGAGAGCTACTGCAACAAATCAAGTTTTTCACGAGCACAGAGACCCTGGTCCAAAAAGCTGCAAAAGGTCCTGGAAAATATTATTTTAATTATTTTTTACAGTCAGCTAGCAACCGAAGCTCTTCAGACATGCTAACCCAGCTGGACTTCTTGATTTTTAAAGATGTTTTGTTCCTCATTCATTCGCAACAAAATGTCTTCAGAAAACAAGGACAGTGTTATTTAACCTACTAGGATCACAACTAGTTTAACTTTTAACACACTAGGAAAAAGAAGGTTGCTCCATCTTTAGTCCTCGAAACAAAAAAAAAAAGTGGTTTTACAAATAACGGGCAGTTGTTTAGGAGTCAAACAAGTAGCTATAAACTCAGTTATTTACAAACTAGCACAAAATAATATCAATAATTTAAAATATATGGAGTTTGAATGAATTTCAAGTTGGAATAGTAGATTTTTGTATTATGTTTGACCTTTGGCCTGCAATGTAAGCTAGTTTAATTTGTGCATTTTGCAGATGCTTTACTGAACTATATGCAAAAGCCTAGGAGTGATCATTTTAATGTCTTTTTGAGTAATTTGAGAAGTTACCCAGAATTTAGCTTCTCCAGAGAGATGACAAAATCTATATTCTCACATATTTTCATTATAAACATTAATGAGCTTACAACACTAATTACTGCTGTAAGTTAAGCAATGCATTACCAAGCACTTTTCAGGACAAAACACATATAAAAAAAAACCTCAGTAATCTCATTGTAATATGTTTTCAAGATAACAAGCCCAAGAATGCAGCTCATGAACACCCCTCTATTCTAATTCTGCTGCTTTTATTACATAACTAATATAAGTTTAATTGTGTAAATTAGGGATGTGTAAATTAGGGATCCGATACTGATACTGGTATCAATATCGGCCCGATACCGATATTGGTATCGGTTAAAGTTACCCGATACCAGGAACCGATACCAGTGGCTTCACTGTCTGTGACTTGTGATTTCTGTTGTAGTTTCCTATATCGAACACTAGGGGGGAGCTATTGAGCTAAAGAGGAACAGTGTGGGTTGAGAGCTGGAGATGGTGCCAAATAGTTCATTTTATTTGGTTAAAATGTGGAAAACTGCACTAATTTCACTGTGAAATCACAGGAAATGGTTAGTTTTTCACCTTATATTTTAGTTTTGTGATCATTTTTATTAATATATTTTATTTTTTTCATCTAACTCAGTTATTTGTTGTAAAAAGCAGAGAAGAAAAAATAAAACCTGTATTCCAATTTGTTGCATTTTTTGTGTGTGGTAGAAGTATCGGTATCGGTACTCGGTATCAGCGAGTACTCAGATTTAAGTATTGGTATCGGATCGGTTTTGAAAAAAGTGGTATCGGTACATCCCTAGTGTAAATGTATACGTGTGAATTTGTGTTCAACAGCTGGAGAAGGTCCGAGTGGAATATCACAAGTCCTGTCAGAAGGAACAAGCAGCTCTCGACAAAGCGAGGCAAGTGAGCGACAACTCTGAGATGAGTGAGGAGAAGAAGCAGAAGTTCACCGAGGCCAAAGAAAAAGCCACAGAGGAGAAAGAGAAGGTGAGGAGAGACGTTAACGCGCTGCAGCGCTTCACTTTAAGCTGGATGAGACTTACATTATGTTGATTAAACCCACTCCTAATTCACAACATGAGTCTGAGCTCCAGGAGTTAGCCTGACCCGCTGCATGTGGTGATGTTTAATCTCTTGAGACCCAACCATAATTTTCTGCCTTAAGCATTTGCCTCTACGGGGACGTGTTATTGTTACTGCGCTCTGTGTTTATGGAGACCAGCATGGGAACGAGGGATGATTTAAACATTTTAGATTCTTTGTTAGAGAAACACATCCTGCAGAGAATGTTCAACTATTCATCGTGAAATGATTTCTCCTGGGCGGCTTGCAGGTTAGGGATCGATATGAGAAAATGCTGGAGGATGTGTCATCATACACGCCTCGATACATGGAGGAGATGGAGGCCATCTTTGAGCAGTCGCAGGAGGAAGAGAGGAAGAGGATCAGCTTTCTGAAGCAGGTGTTTCTATCCATCCACAGACATCTGGACATCACTAACAACGAGAGGTGAGTAGCTAACGGAGTGTTTGTCTGTGTTTGAACTTTAACACCAAATCAGCTGCCTTTCTTCTCTGTTTCAGTGTGAAAGCTGTTTACAGCGAGCTCCACCAGACTTTGATGTCCATCGACGAGCAAGATGATCTCAAATGGTGGAAGAACAATCACGGTCCTGGCATGCCGACGGACTGGCCGAAGGTTGACGTATGTGCAAACGAAATGATCTACTTTGACAGATTTTACCCTTGTTTTCACCCAACTTAGACTATATTGTGATTTTTATCATCCTGCAGTAAGTTTCTTTTATTTTTTCAGGAATGGGTTCCACCTGTTAAAAAGCTAAAGAGAAAAAAAAGGGACCAGAGAGGAAAAGAAGGTCGCACGTACGTTTACATTTATAATTTCATCACTAGATTACCAATAAATTAATAATAATAACATAGGAATGAATGTTTTAGCCTTCTTAAATAAGTCTTCTGTGTCTAGTGTGATGATCGGAGGCGTGAAGGTGAAAGCTCTGTATGACTACATGGGAGAGGAAGGCGATGAGCTGTCTTTTAAAGCAGGTAAAGAAATAAGAGCAATCACCATTATATCAGGTTATAACATGAAAAAATACGAACGTTTGAGTGGCTGGTGGGTTGTGTGCTCTTTAATCATCGTGCTACTGACATGACAGTAACAGGTTGCTATCAGTGTGAGGATTTTCCTCTCCTTGTTGGTGATAATAAAAAAAGATCATCTTTAAAGAAAATGAGACCAATAATGGTTGAGAGAGCAAAATATAAAAACAGCATCCATGAACACAAGCAGTAGGTTTCAGCTGTCAAAAGAACATTTGGGACCATTTTAAGGTGTTTTAATTGTAAAGGATATAAATAAATACTACCTTGCTGAACAGCCTCTGTTCGGAGAAATAGCTTTGACATCCTACAGGACTGATGACAGACTTGTTCACAAGAGGGAGCAGCTCATTGACCTCTTAAATGTTCAAATAATACCCAAACTGTAACCCAAAATCCCAGACCAGTTAAAGAGGAGGAGAGAGGAAGAGGAAGTTTAAACCATCACACACCCCGACAGTATTGTTACATTATCATTTGTGAGTCGCTTTGGATTAAAGCAACTGTCAAATACATAAAGAAGAATATCAGGAATGTAGCATCGTGTGTTTCACTGAGACGCGGCTGCAGGATCAGATCCACGACTCCAGCGTCTCTCTGACCAACCTCCTAACGATACGAGAGGACAGAGACTTGAAGAGGAGTGGAAAAAGCAAAGGAGATGGAGCAGCAGTCTTTCTCAACACTGATGGTGTAGTCTAGGATATGCTACTGCAATGGCGTAGATTTGCTCTTGACATTGGTGGGGACCAGGACGGGACCAGGACAGGATGGGGGGTCTCAGATCCGGGATGGTCCGGACCGGCCCGATGTTGCCATAGGCCCACCCAGAAAATGTCCGATGGCCAGTCCAGCCCGGTCCACATCCAGACCCAGGGCAGGTGCGTCAGCGTGGGCGATCCAGACACGCCTCCTTCACCTGGACACAGGTCCGCTCACAGCAGGACCGCACTCTGGTCTGCTGCATGGTGGGGATGCAGCGCTATTTCTGCATCCTTGGATTGAGTTATTGGGACAATTCAGTGATTTCTGGGTATTTATGGGGACACGTCACCTCCATCCATGCCAAATCTATGCCTATGTGCTACTGTGAAATATCATCCCTGCAGCCCAGAGATTGAGCTGATATCTTAATTCAACAGCGATGTCTTCAGGTCTGCTGCTACACAGAAGACAGCCTATTTTTGAAAAAAATAAATGGGTTAAACATCTAATTTCGCTTTTAAAAAGTGTTTTTGATGTGATTTGATCTCTAAATTTCAAAGCAGGTCAGCCAATGTTGTTGACAGTGGTTAACTATCCATTACTGTTGTTAGAACCAAACCTTTCAGAAATTCCTGCTGAACTTGACACCTGAATGCACTGAACTGGTACATTTAGCTCATTCTGGTGATATCCATGCTTGTAAATTAGCTCAAAATTTCAAGTACATAAAACTTTATTGAAAAAGTTTTAGCTGTGTAATAATTTTTAAAACGATGTATGAACCTCTATGAAAGTTTGGAGAGTGATGGTGTTTTGTGTTGGAAGCCAAACACTTTGGTCTTGGTGGTTCAGACTGTCCCATCAGTCTCTATTACTCAGAACAGAGGCTGTTCAAGACACTATAACGCCTAGAAGGAACTAAGACTATAATCTTTATCACCTCTACTCACCAGACTTTTATTGTAGTGCATTCTTGTGTTCTCATACTGAGGTAATCTGAAAATTAGCATGATGCACTCAAAATGCTACATTTATATTTCTGTAATCTTTCCTGAATTTCAAAACTGCACTACTTGAGTTGTTGCCGTTTTTAAAATCTATTTATAATAATACTATAAGATCTCTGCAGATAACTGTTTGCTTGAGATGCATCAACATTCTCAGCTCCATCAAGAGGGTCCAGATCAGGAAAAGTAATAGCTGTATATCTTTTCTTGCAGCCGTTAATGGTCTTAAACTGAAGATGATTAATCCTCCTGTGCTCTCTTCGAAGCACCTCTCCTTAAATGGCAAAGTGTAAAAGGTTTCCCTTCAGATTTACTGCTGCCCTGGTTTTAGTGTTTTAAATATATTAGAATATTAAAAATGAAAGAAAATAATTTATACTTGGCTTAAAAATGTCAGTAGGTGTTTATGTAGAGTGAGACTGACTCTTCTGAGATGTATTTCTTTTACCTGCAGGTGAAATCTTCCTGAAGGTGGAGGAGGAGGACGACCAGGGCTGGTGTCGGGGGGTGCTGAGCGGAGGAAAGGAGGGCTTCTACCCAGCTAATTATGTTGAAGCTGTCGAGTGACATCACACTGTCCAACATTTGATGTCTACAATGTTTTTCCTCACAAATATATTGTTTAATTCTTCTTAAAGCAGGAATTATTATTTTCATTTTACATCTGAAGTTCTTTTTTTAATGTAAAATTTAAAGGCCTTAATATTCTAACTTACTTTGTTTGAGTTCTTCTGTAAAATCGTAACTTATATACAATCAAAATGTATTGTTTTTGCCAAAATATGTTTTGCATATGTATGAGTGTGTGTTTGCATGCTGCTGTGTGTGTTGTGTGTTAATACTGTAAGTGAAAACAAATCAACAAAAGAAAATATTTATTCACTCGTTTTTGTGTCCAAGTCATTTGATCACTGTGATGAAGAGGATTGCACAGACACAGGTTTACCAGCATGCAAAGTTAATGTTTACCTCATGAGTGCAAGGTACCTTCAGGAAGTGGATTTTCAAAATAAAACTATTATTGTTTTGCATCAAATCAAGTTCAAGGTTACTCTTTAATATTCATCTTCATTAAAATTATTTTGAGTGTTTTTTTCTTACCAAGCAGATTTTATTGGGCAAATTTAACATTTAAAAACTTTGAATTAGCTCATTTTCTCTGCAAAATGTACACAAGCTTATTTGACCACAGCATAAAAAAAGGTCAAAGTAAAAGAGCAAAGTGGTAAACCACAATAGATTTGGTGCCTTTTTTGAATATAACAACTTTCTTTTCACAGAAACAGATAAGGGACATGCAAACTAGATCCTGCAAAAGGCAAAGCTGACAATAAAGAGAGATAATCGTGAGCTGAAAGTCCTTGAACCGCCACCTTATCATGGTGGAGGAGTTTGAGTGCCCTTGTGGTCCTAGGAGCCATGTTGTTCAGGGCACTTTGCCCCTGGTAGGGTCTCCCGTGGCAAATTGGTCCTAAAGGGTGAGACTGTTCAGAACTTTCATTAGGAAAATAACAGTACCCAGGGGTTACTGGGGTACTGTCCTGAAGTCAGGTCTGGGATTAGAGCCTGGACAGGTCCAGCCTGAACTGGTTACATGGGCTCGTCCACCTGTGGACCAATCACCTAGGAAACAGGAAGGGTCTGATGCTTCGTGGATCAGGTAGCAGACCAAGGTGGGGACTTTGGTCCCCAGACACAAAAATTGGCAGTTCAAGTTCAAAAATGTTTATTGTGCCCAGGGGCAATTGGTTACACAACTAGTGGTTACAACAACAACAACATAAAAACAACATACATGCTACATCAAGTCATTTAAAAGTTTTATCACTGAATGGATCAATGAGTTTTTCATTTGTTGGTCCTGCACATTGGCAGCAATTGGGACATAGTGGTCTCTGGTGGGAACATAGCTAGACTTTGTTGGGCTAAGTGATACCAGCTAGAACTTTTTGGACTCAGCTCAAAGCACTGGCCCTGGAATCCAAGTCCTTCATAGGAGTTGGACTCTATTCTTCAGTGGAGTTGCTCCAGGTGGGAGGTGGGTGGCTGGGATGGACTTTTTGTTAGCTTCAAGACTCTCTGCCAGTATGTTGGGGTTTAGGAGACAAAAGGATAGCATCCTCCTCCGTGAACCGTCACCTTATCGTGGTGGAAGAGTTTGAGTGCCCTAATGATCCTAGGAGCCATGTTGTCTGGGGCACTTGTGCCCCTGGTAGGGTCACCCATGGCAAATTGGTCCTAGGTGAGGGGTGAGACAAAGTGCGGTTCAAAAGACTCTTCATGCAAGTACAATCATCGAGCCAGTGTACCCGGCCCGGAGGGTTACCGGGGTCCCACCCTGGAGCCAGGCCTGGGGTTGGGGCCCGTGAGCGAGCGCCTGGTGGCCGGGCTTTCGCCCATGGGGCCCGGCCGGGCCCAGCCCGAACTGGATACATGGGCTCATCCACCTGTGGGCCCACCACCTGCAGGAGGAACATGAAGGGTCTGGTGCAATGTGGATCGGATGGCAGACCGAGGCGGGAGCTTTGGCGATCCGATCCCCGGACAGGAAAACTGGCTATCGGGACATGGAACGTCACCTCTCTGGCGGGGAAGGAGCTGGAGCTTGTGGAAGAGGCTGAGCGATACCGGCTAGATATAGTCGGGCTCACCTCGACACATAGCGTTGGCTCTGGAACCCGAGTCCTTGAGAGGGGTTGGACTCTCTTGTATGCTGGAGTTGCTCCGGGTGAGAGGCGGAGGGCTGGGGTGGGCTTTCTGTTAGCCCCAAGACTCTCTGCCTGTATGTTGGGGTTTTCTCCGGGGGACGAAAGGGCAGCTTCCCTGCGCCTTCGGGTTGGGGAACGGGTCCTGACTGTTGTTTGTGCTTATGCTCCAAATAGCAGCTCAGAGTACCCACCCTTTTTGGAGTCCCTGGGACGAGTGCTGGATAGCGCTCCTACTGGGGACTCCATAGTCCTGCTTGGGGACTTCAACGCTCACGTGGGCAATGACAGCGTGACCTGGAGGGGCGTGATTGGGAGGAACGGCCCGCCCAATATGAACTCGAGTGGTGTTCTGTTATTGGACTTCTGTGCAAGTCGCAGTTTGGCCATAGCGAACACCATGTTTGAACATAAGGATGCCCACCGGTACACCTGGTACCAGGGCAGCCTAGGTTACAGGTCGATGATTGACTTTATAGTTGTATCATCTGACCTGAGACCGTATGTTTTGGACACTCGAGTAAAGAGAGGAGCGGAGCTGTCAACTGATCACCACCTGGTGGTGAGTTGGATCAGATGGCAGGGGAAGATGCTACGCAGACCTGGTAGACCCAAACGTATAGTGAGGGTCTGCTGGGAACGCCTGGCAGAAGAGCCTGTCAAGATGGTCTTCAACTCCCACCTCCGGCAGAGCTTCGACCGCGTCCCGAGAGCAGTGGGGGATATTGAGTCCGAATGGGCCTTGTTCCGCTCTGCGATTGTTGAGGCAGCTGTTGCTAGCTGTGGTCGCAAGGTAGCCGGTGCCAATCGTGGCGGTAACCCCCGTACCCGCTGGTGGACACCAGAGGTTAGGGGAGCCATCAGGCTGAAGAAGGAGGCCTACAAGGCATGGCTAGTCTGTGGGTCTCCAGAGGCAGCTGATGGGTATCGGAGGGCCAAGCGGGGTGCAGCAGTGGCAGTTTCCGAGGCAAAATCTCGAGCGTGGGAGGAGTTCGGCGAGACCATGGAGAAAGACTATCGGTCGGCTCCAAAAAGGTTCTGGCAAACCATCCGACGCCTCAGGGGAGGAAGGCGGCAACTCGCTCAAACTGTTTACAGTGGGGATGGGGAGCTGCTGACATCAACTGGGGCTATAGTCGGGCGGTGGAAGGAATACTTTGAGGAGCTCCTCAATCCCACCGACACGCATTCCTATGAGGAACCAGAGCTGGGAGACCTGGGGATGGACTGTCCAATCTCTGGGGCAGAAGTCGCTGAGGTAGTCAAAAAACTACGCAGTGGCGGAGCCCCGGGGGTGGATGAGATCCGACCTGGGTATCTGAAAGCTATGGATGTTGTAGGACTGTCGTGGTTGACACGTCTCTGCAACATTGCGTGGTCATTGGGGGCAGTTCCTGCTGAGTGGCAAACCGGGGTGGTGGTTCCCATTTTTAAGAAGGGGGACCAGAGGGTGTGTTCCAACTATAGGGGGATCACACTCCTCAGCCTCCCTGGGAAGGTCTACTCCAGGGTACTGGAGAGGAGGGTCCGGTCGATAGTTGAACCTCAGATAGAAGAGGAGCAATGTGGTTTTCGTCCTGGTCGTGGAACTGTGGACCAGCTCTTTACCCTCGCTAGGGTGATGGAGGGGTCATGGGAGTTTGCCCAACCAATCCACATGTGTTTTGTGGATTTGGAGAAGGCTTATGACCGTGTCCCCAGGGACACCCTGTGGGGGGCGCTCCAGGAGTACGGGGTGGATGGTCTTTTGTTAAGGGCCATTCAGTCCCTGTACCAGAGGAGTGTGAGTCTGGTCCGCATAGCCGGCAGTAAGTCGGACCTGTTTCCAGTGAGGGTTGGACTCCGCCAGGGCTGCCCTTTGTCATCGGTCCTGTTCATAACCTTTATGGACAGGATTTCTAGGCGCAGCCGTGGTGTGGAGGGTGTTGAGTTTGGTGACAGGAGAATCTCGTCTCTGCTTTTTGCAGATGATGTGGTCCTCCTAGCTTCATCAGGCTCTGACCTACAGCTCTTGCTGGGGAGGTTCGCAGCCGAGTGTGAAGCGGCTGGGATGAAGATCAGCACCTCCAAGTCTGAGGCCATGGTTCTCGGTCGGAAAAGGGTGGATTGCCAACTCCAGGTCGGGAGAGAGATCCTGCCTCAAGTGGAGGAGTTCAAGTATCTCGGGGTCTTGTTCACGAGTGAGGGAAGGAGGGAGCGGGAGATCGACAGGCGGATTGGGTCAGCGTCTGCAGTGATGCGGACGCTGAACCGGTCTGTTGTGGTGAAGAAGGAGCTGAGCCGTAAAGCAAGGCTCTTGATTTACCGGTCGATCTACCTCCCAATCCTCACCTATGGCCATGAGCTCTGGGTAATGACCGAAAGAACGAGATCGCGGATACAAGCGGCCGAAATGAGTTTTCTCCGCAGGGTGGCCGGGCTCAGCCTTAGGGATAGGGTGAGGAGTTCGGACATTCGGGAGAGACTCGGAGTAGAACCGCTGCTCCTCCATGTCGAAAGGAGCCAGTTGAGGTGGTTCGGGCATCTTGTTAGGATGCCCCCTGGACGCCTCCCCAGGGAGGTGTTTCAGGCATGTCCTGCCGGCAGGAGGCCCCCGGGTCGACCCAGGACACGCTAGAGAAAATATATCTCTGGTTTGGCCCTGGAGCGCCTTGGGATCCTGCCGGAGGAGCTGGTAGAAGTGGCTGGGGAGAAGACTGTCTGGAACTCCCTAATTGGGATGCTGCCCCCGCGACCCGGACCCGGATAAGCGGAAGAAAACGAGACAAGGATAGCATCCCTGCATTTTCAGGTTGCGAACAGGTCATGATTGTCGTTTGCACTAATGCATCAAATAGCAGTTCAGAATGTCCAGTTCTTTGGGGGCTCTGGGACAAGTGCTCTGACTAACAACCATAGTCCTGCAGGGGGAATTTAACATGTGGACAATGGCTGCATGACCTGGGGGTGTGACTGGGAGGAACGGTTCAATCTGAACCCTGGTGGTGTCCAGTTCCTAGACATCTGTGCAAGTCAAAGTTTGGACACAACAAACGCTAAACTTGAACATAAGGATGCCCATCAGTGCGCTTGGTACCAAGGCAGCCTAGGTGGAAGGTCGATGATCGACTTTGTTAGCCCGGCAAGCCAGACTATAAACAGCAGCCTTAAAAGTTATGATTTCATCGAGGCTCTAGAGACAACAAGCAGCACTGTTCAGCTGATCTGTCCAAAGCTTTTAATACAGTGGATCACACTATACTACTTCTCAGTATCGGACTCTCAGAACATGCTGTTGGATGGTTTGAAAACTGTCAAACAGACTTCAGTGTGTGAAAGCAGGAGGCGTCACTTCCAGCTTCCTTCATGTAGCCAAAGGCGTTCCTCAGGGATCTGTTCTGGGGCCACTCCTATTTATTCTATACATCAACAATCTGGACCATGGAGTGTCAAACTCTAACTTCCATTTCTATGCCGATGACACTGTGATGTACTCAGTTGCATCTACACCTCATCTGGCTCTTTCTCAGCTCCAACAATCCTTTAATGCTGTTTAACACACTCTGAGCAACTCTAAATTAGTTTTAAATGCTAATAGAACAAAAGTTATGATGTTCTCCAACTCAAAATCTACCAATCACCAGTCAACACTCTATAGAGTTCAGAGGTTGAGTTTGTGTTTAAAAATACTTAGGAATTCAGATCGACGGTATCATAATCTGAGGTTTTGTGAGGATCCTGGAGCAACACAACAGTCGGAGGAAAACAGGAGGCAAGTAAAATAATGTTATTTATTATAAGGTTTGGTGGTGTGGAGGTGGATCCAGGAGGATCCGTGGAATCCGAGTACAGGAGACTTCTGAGAGGAGAGTGAGTATATGGAGGCGAGGATAATGTGCTGAGATGAGGTTTGAATGGAAGTCTTACTGGTAGGATGAAGATAGGGATCTTGGGGAGGTTTTGTCTGTCCTGGGTGAGACTGGTTGGAGCGGTGGTGAGAGGTTGATGGAGGATGAATGGAGTGGAGGCAGCTGGCTGGCAGGGGGACAGGCAGACCAGGTGGACATGAGGTTGAGGAGGACTCTGGAGGATCTTGAGGTGGACGACACTGAGCAGGTTGGCTGGAGAGATGAGAGGAAAATAATTACAAGGATACAAAACATAGAGGAGACCTGAGTTTACCACTAGTGAGGTGGAAAAGACTGGCGTCATCCCTCTGTGGATCTGCTCCTTATGAAGGTCCTCCTCTGATGAAGCTGATGAGCTGCAGCTGGAGAGGATCTGCCTGCCACGCCCTGAGGGAAAAACACAGACTGCCTGCAGGCACCCAGGACATGACAGATGGTTCTCTCTCTTTCAAGGCTCACATTCAGCAGCTGATAAAAGCTCCACTTTAATTTGGTGAAGAATAGATATTTATTTATCCTTCCATATGCACACTATTTTTTGTTATTTGCAAAATGAACAGCTCCAGACAACAATATATCTGGATATGTTAATGAATGTGCTCAGGGTGCCATGAATTTCTTGTCATTCTGCTCGTTTTCCTGGTCTTTTGCCCACTTTTCATCCCTTCATTTGTCCTCCTCCTCCATCTATTGTTCAAAGTAAGCTCACTAGAACTCCTTTAATCTGTTTGGGGGTATAATTAGTCTGTCAACAGTTGTGACTCATAATGTTTCCTTCTAGATATCTGTGTGCTGATGGATATAGTCTGTTCAAATTTAGACAGACACCACTGACTGCTTGTGCTTCCTAAATAAGCACCTGACAGTGATACGGATAGATTAGTGTTGCAATCACAGACAAACAGAGGTTTTATTAACAGCGCTGATTTTTATTTTTGTCTCATAACTGAGGTAAAATCTACCATGGCCTTTGAGATTTTACCACCCATTTCTATATCTTCAGACTCCAGTTTTATTTAGATTCATGGAATGTTTAACCAGGGTTGTGCAATTAAGTGATTAAAATCTGGCTGGCCTTCCAGCAGCGCAGCTTTGTGAAATCTCCACAATGTGGTGAGACAGAGACACTCTTAGAGGAGGAAACCTGTTGGACGAGACGAGTGAGACAAAGTAAATAAATGGCAGGAGGTGTAGGAGCACTTCATATGGTTCAGAGCCCAGAGAGAGCTTCATTTTAATGGTTGCATTCAAAGACTCTGAATGTGAGTATTTTTTATTTATTTATGTTATTTAAAGCTGTCTTTTGACTCTTGGTAGGTATTCTGATGCTGAGGGACGTTGAATAAAAATGAACATTACACCATGTGTGTATTTTGCTCTTTAACCTGTTTTTCTTTTCCGTAGCCGCTCACAATGGACATTTTCTGTTAAGCGGTGTCCTGTCACGTTGAACTAATGGAATTTGCTTGTGGATATGTTTATGTGCCGCCACCAGTGAGTCAGAAGGACGTCCAACGATCCAACGTCAATAAACGCTCACGTATGTCTTTAAAATGTCTGTGTCCACTTCCTGTTCAGCTCACAATCCAAACACACTGACATGCTGTAGTTTAAAAAGAATATTTCAGCTTTTCCTGACAAGAATGGATCAAATCAAACTCAAGTTTCAGCTGCATGTTTGAATCATGACTCTGTGATTTTAAAGCTGCTGCTCTGGTCACCTTCTACTTTCTATCCTCTGTTTGGAAAAGAAACTGTTTGCCAGAATTAAATGACGAAATAACAGAATTTTGTAACGACTGATTATGCATACATGTAAAATATGTGTAGGTGTTTTTATTTTGTTTATTACTTAGTCTTCTGGGAATCTGGTTGGTGCAATCCTTGGTAAATGGGTGACACAATCTCTCCTGTCAGACACTCCTTGTTACGTACACCCTGAGTCATGTTTTCTTCATACAAAGGTCATCACAGCACCAGTTCTTTGTGTGCTCACATTTTTCTGTTTTCACAAGCCGTACACAGTAAAAGAAACACATGACTCCGTTTAACGAGAAACTTTAAAGTGTCTTCTTGTACTTTTTAGCTCTCCTTCCTCCTGTTACCTGGGTCCGTCCTCGCTCTGCTCCTCCTCCTCCTCCTTCAACAGATTCTGTAAAAGCCAAAGCTCAGCAGCCCGCTGCTTATGAAACCAAGATCACTGAACATTCAAAAAGGAGCAAAGACATCAGGGCTGAGAAGTCCACCTCCCAATATGAAAATGCTGAATTTCTCAAGAAATCTGCAACAACTTCTTCTAAAAGCACCGTTTCTCCTCCAACATCTTCTCAAAAAACAGGTACATTAGGCTTTGTTTAGTAACACATTGCACATTTTATATTTTGATTTTAACACTGGTGCATGGCACTATCTTGTTTTAAGTCCTGAAACGCTCATTATGCTCCTTTTCTTCACCTGATTGTACAAAAAAAGCTCCTCTTTCTTTATTTGATCAGTCTGACAACCCTCAGGTGAACAGAAATTCTTACAGAATGAATGTGAAAATTTAAATTCCATGTATTTTGTTTACAAAATGTCGTTAAAAAAAAAGGTATGAAAATGCAGTTGACTGAAACTGATCCACTGCTGAGATCTGATCAGGCTAAACAGCTGCGTTAGCGAGCTGCAGCATTTTGCTGAAACAAACTTTACGTTTATAAATACGCAACACGGTTTAGGTTTGAGGATCCAAAATGAAGAGGAAGAAGACAAGGTGATGGTGGCTGAACTCAAAAGACTAATAGCTGACAAGGCAGGAAAAAACCTCTAGTAAAGTTTACGGAGCAGAGGGAGAAAAATTCAGGAATGCAATGGGTAAGCAAACAGGAAGAGCAGGATTTACAGGCAAACTGGTATGACTAGAAGACAGCAGGATTAATAACCGTCCGCTAAGGAGGATCTAACAACCAGTGAATATACCAGGACACTTTACAGGGTTAAACTGTGTTTACAAACAAGTTACGTTTTTACAGAACTCAAACAAACAGTGCGGGGAAAAAAATACAATTTCTGTTTCTGGTCTTAGCAACCTGTCACTACAGGGTCTCGTCTAAACTAAGCTATAATAAACTTCTGCCAGTTTTTATGCATTAAAGGCACACTATGTAACTATTTCATTTTTTAAAGCTTTTTTTTTGAGCCAGTCTGTGCTAATATGACCCTTTACAGGGTTAATGAAAAGTCACTCAGCCCCATCTGCTGCTTGGATCCAGAATACCACGTTTGTAACTTCTGAGTCTCCGGTCCGGTGCTCTGAAGTCTCACAAACTCACGTATCACAGAGGGTTAGGCTAACCCAATGTGGCTAGCTGTTATGCTAGCGCCAGAGTGTTTTTAGCTCATGATTCCTGATTTTTTTCCCATCTCTCCCTGCTTGAACACAGCTGATTTCTTTGAAGGAGTGATGAACCGCTCCAGTAGAAAGCAGTGAAGGCTGAGGAGACATTTCAACAGTTAGATTGGTGTTTCTGAGCACTTTGTTTTGCTTAACAAAATGAAAAATTGGAATCAATGCATTGTTTTAACGATGGCAAACTATAGCTATATACTCTATGATTGTGATGCTAAGTCTGACCAGTACCTTTAAACTGTGGGACGGCGATTACAAAGCCAGAACAGATGAGATGATTGACTGATGAAAAGCAGGTGTGCAGAGAGAATGACTGGAGAGCTGAGGATAAAACTAGCTGAACCAAAAACCAGCATGACAAATAGAGCTGACCTTGTCCCAGAAGTCTTCATATTGATCTACTGTAGATAAAACATCTAAGAAGTTCCCTATTTGTTTAGTTTCAACTCATTTTTGTAAATGCAACATCTGTTTTCATATATTTTCAGCATAAGCATTTCTGATTTCAAAGTGAACCTGTAGCAACAACCACTCTTGAGAAGAGTAGAAAATGTCTTGAATGTTTTTTACTCTGAACTATAATTTTTTTTTATAAATGTCAATGCGTGCTTTTTTCTGTTTCTTGATAAATAACACTTTAGAATAGAATAAAAATGCACTTCCTTTTAGCCATGACTGTAAATGTCATCAGAATGTGTCGATGCATGTTATAAACAAGAGCACATTTGCTGAAATTCATTACATTTTAATAGACCACTAGGTAAATCTATGCAGAAATCAGCAGCAGATATTTTGGAAATTTGCATTTTTACAATTTTCAAAAAAATGTGAGAAAAAATTGTTTTTCAGGCAAGAGTTGGGTCTTTATCTGGAAACCTGTTTGCAGTGCTGTGTAGTAGAGGTAATGAAATCTTAACACTCAGTCACTTTTTCCCTTATGCAGCTCTTCTTCCACCACATATGAAACCTGCAGCCAACACCGACTACTACGACTCTTACATGCAGCCACTCGTTTCCCACAATGTATACAACCAGGCGATCACATATGACTACGCCAAACAAGAACCGAATTTAAACCAGCAACCCATTGATCCTGACTACTCCTACGCAATACCAGAAGGCTCAGGGGGCGAGGTCAAGCTGCCGACTGATCCTGGAGCTTCAAGTAAAAACCAAATCCATCAGTGTTTTTCACCATTTTCAGGTTGTTTCAGGTAAAAAACCCAACTCTTTCCTTCTTCTCTCCCAGCCCCACATCTCCCTCCAAGACCTTTATTTATGGATTTATCTCCAGACTACGTAGTGGTGTTGCCCTCTTCCAACTCCTCTCCCTTCACCCCTCGGTCACCATCTATACCCAAATTAGTCACCCAAACACCATCTGTTAAAGGTAATTATAACAGTGTGTGTCGAGGTTTTCAAAGAAAATGGAAAGCGTTATTTATTCTTGTGGTATTCCCAACACAGCATCAGCAGATAAGGGGCCACTGCTGGGAAATCCCAATGTGGTTCTTGTCAGTTTAGGCAAACTTCTCTCACAGGACAGAGGTTGGTCAACTTTGCCAGAGTGACCCATTTATTTAGATTTTTTTTATTCATTTTTCTCATGGTAATGATTGGTTTTCAGTGCAACCCACACAAGGAAAACCCACCTTGTGTTCCCAGTGCGGCTCTGTGTTGGACAGCTGCTATAACATTAAGGTAATCTTATGTCATATTCATCCTGAAATAAACCAAACTTAGGAGTCGTTTTCACCAGACAAGAATAATCAACCCTGATTTATTGTTTTTCTCTAAAGCAGGTTAATGAATGTTGCTTCTGCTGGTCCTGGAACTGGACCAAGGGTATGCCTCAGAAAGTCTGCAGAGAAAATCTCTTCCTGCTCAACCCAGATGAACCTCCTCTGTGTGCTGCTGATGCCCTGCTGATCTTCTGCATCGACGCATCAGGCTCCATGAGCATCACCTCTAAAGTACGGCAACAAAACAGCATCATGAAGCCTTTTTATTTGAACCTTCTGAAACCATATGAGGATGCCGGCTTCCTGCACTGTAATGTTTCTTCTATTCACATAGACCTGGCTTTGGTTTTAAATGCAGTGCAATTTTTTCCTTATGCAGCTCTTGATTGCAATTTGATTTTAAATGTTTAAATATTTCTTTTTTAATGAATTAATTTAAGAAACTAACACAGTTTCTAAACTTTTGAATAATTAACTCTTCAAAAATGATGTATTTTATTTATGTTTGAGGTCTCGTTCGTCCTAAATAGCTCAGTGAAACTAAAAACCACCAGACCAAGTCTCTAGAAGGCTAATAGACGTTCATTTTAAACGCTCTGCTGTGTCTTTAAGGTGTTGGAGGGAGAGGAGGTTGTCCACAGATCCAGGCTCCAGGTAAACTCTCAAAATGAGAAGTGGCTGCTTGAAAGCTAAATATAAAGAAATGAGGGAGAATTTAGTATGTTTTGCACAGTGATGTATAAATTATGTTCTGAAGAGTTGCCTGTATTTTAACCAGTTTGTCCAAGAAGCCGTGCTGCAGTGTGTCCAGAGACTGAGTGAACAACAGCCTGAGGTCCGAGTGGGACTCATCACCTTCAACTACCAGGTACAGTTCTCAGAACTGATGCATATTCTGATCATCTGCAGTTATCTTTCTCTCCTCCTCACCTCCTGGCTGTCACCTCCAGGTGACGGTGCACGGACATGCACATTCTAAATCCCTTCTTCTGACTGGTGCTGAGCTGAATGACAGCAGCTACCTGAAGGAAGCTGCCGCTGATTTTCCAAGTCCACCTCCACTTTCACACACCAAAGAAGGCTTACAGAGACAGGTTATGGGGTATGCAGCAATCCCTCGCGTGTTTTTGTTTATTTGATCATGTTATGGATTAGTCATGTTAAAGTTTTCTTGTTCATTCATTGTTTAAAAGTTTGTCTGCAAATGGAGAAACGGCTCTTGGACCAGCTGCTCTTCTAGCAATCGCGATGGCCTCCAGACACCCAGGCTCAAAGGTAACATTCAGAACATTATTTTAAATAGACCTGAAGTTCTCGAAGAAACTGTTTGATGTAGCTTCAAACAAAGTGTTTTGGATGCTTTTCTTATGTAAATAAGGTCCAACAGGAATATAAAGTATGGATAAAGGCAGGAAATAAAGGAAAGCTATGTTAGCCACTGCTTCCAGATTATCCTCAACTAACTCAACCATGCTTCCTGCCTTACATATTAAACCTGATGGTGGTACATTTTAAAAGCATTCATAAAACTGGTAAAAAGAAAATTGTGTGTATGTGTGTTTTTACTTCACATAAACAGAACAATCCTGATTTATTATCCTGCTGATTTTGAAGGTGATTATCTGTACAGATGGGAAAGCCAACGCAAAGCTGGGGAATCTAGAAGAGGAGGACAATGATGCTCGTACCCTCCTCTCATCCACGCTCTTCTACCAGGACCTTGGGGACTATGCTGCCAATCAAGGGTTGGTTGACGTTTCTAAATCATTCTCTTAAACGTGGTTAAGCAGTTAATAAAAATCAGACATTCTAAATGTGAAGCTGTGTTTTTTCTCTGATGTGGAGGAGTGTTGTTTGATCCTGATGTTCAGTGATGAAGGTCATTCTGAGACGTCCTTGTTTCCTCAGTGTGACAGTGTCTGTGCTGTCGATAGAAGGAACTGACTGCAGGCTGGATGAGCTGGGAAGACTCGCCGATCGCACTAGAGGGAAAGTAAGTGTGTGTGTGTGTGTGTGTGTGTGTGTGTGTGTACGTGTGTGTGTCGTGTGATTTTTCTCTGCAGTTGAGTCAGACATGCAGTCATGTTCAAAAAGGAAGTCTGTCAGCTTTCAGATTTAGAGGTTTTATGTATCAGGATTAAATCATCTGGTTGTTATCTGGTTCTGAAATATTCAGATAGAAAAGCACACAACAGATTCATTATTTATTGAACAACATGAAGCCTAAAGAAAATTGTGAAACAATCTAAGTCCAGCCTTGCTTTAAGAGGAAAGTATCAGCCAGCTGCTGCTGATCAAACATATTGATTAACTGATCGTCTTCAGTGTGAACGCCTCTATAAAAGCAGGAGTTTGGGCAGTTTGCTGGTCTGGACCATACAGGCGTGTGTTAACACTTTTCTTTTGAGCGTTTCCCTTCAGGGTCTCCTCAGCGAATCATTGGACTCCACCTGTCCTCTACATCCTCTACTCTCCCACCAATCAGCTTCATGCCCTCTTTCACTTTCACCCCGAGATACTTAAACTCCTCTACTTGAGATAGGACCTCTCTCCCGACCCAGAGTTGGCAAGCCACCCTTTTCTGGTCGAGAACCATGGCCTCTTTCTCTGCATCCATAAATCTTCTCTTTGGTATTCCTCTAGGTCTCCTGCCTGGCAACCAATATATTCACTATCCCTCCTCTACAGGTCCAAACCATCTCTGGTCTGATCTCCTAAACCTCTAACATGGTCTGTCCCTCTGATGGACTCACTCCTGATCCTGTCCTTCTTTGTCTCTTCTGCATTTTCATCTCTGCTACCTCCAGTTCTACCTCCTTCTCCTCAGAGCCACAGTCTCTAGGTACTCAATAGGCTGCTGGCGGGCTGCATCTTTCTGGCCCTTGAGCCATAAACCGTGTGCTCTGAGATGTAACTCTTTCACAAAATCCACTTTTCAGTCGTGAATCGGCGCAGTATCATCCACACAGCTCGTCATTACAGGATGGATGTTGCTGTTGATGCAACTGTTCCTGCCCGTTAATCTGGGAAGAGTTAAAGGTCATCTTCAAATATGGAGTTCAACAGAGAGAAGATTATTCACATGCAGAGCACAAGTGGTCAGCAGCACAGTGGCTGATGGTATTCAGTCATCGAGTCAACCATCAACTCCTTCATACACCAAAGTTTTCTAGAGTTTTGTGAGTTAATCTGTCTGACAGCTGAAGAATCGAGGTGTTGCAGTGGTTCCAGTCGACGTCCAGACCTCAACCTGATTGAAATGCTGTGCCAGAAACATAAAAGAGAGTAGAAAGGACTGGGCCAACATTCCTCCTGAGAGACTGATAAAGTCTCAGAAAATAATCGCTTCAAGTTGTTGCTGCTAAACGAGATTCTAAGGACTTCGTTTTCACACATCTTTTCTATTCTGGCTTCATTCTTCTTTAACAGATGATGACATGGTGAATTCCATTGTGGGTTTTTGCTCAACTGAGGTTAAATTTGAATAATTTTACAATTTCATCATTTTTATTATATCCTGATGCATAAAACTGAAAGAGGGCGTTTCTTTCTCATAGCTGAATGTTTTGTTTCCATACCAGCTCATCCGTTTCCCATGCTGCCTCATTCCTCTCGTCTCTAGGTGGTGATAGCCAGCCCAGACCGGTTGCACTCCAAGTTTGAGGAGATTATTCAGAACAGAACCACAGCTACTCACTGTGCAGTAACGTTACTGCTGCCCAAATCTCTGTAAGATCCACCCCACCACCAGTACATGCCTTCCAGATTCTTGGCACATGAAAGGATTTCAAGTCCTTCAGAATGCAGCAGTAATAAAGCCCACAGCACTGACTCATGTTCTCTGTTGCTGCAGGCGTCTGAGAGGGGAGAGGGAGGCAGGACACACAGGGACCAGAGAGGTGGGGAACGTGAACCCAGATACGGAGATCACCATGCAGTTTGGAGCCACTGAGCAGGACACAGAAGGTGACTAGAAAAAAATGGTCAGTCAACTCTGACAGACTTAACAATAAGAGCTCGTCTTCTTTCAGCTGCACTGAAGCTTGAATTCAAAGAAAAGCAGGAGGCGGTGCGAGAATATTTCAAGATGTGCTGATTTCTGTTGCTGCCAGCAAATAACACTTGAAGTCTCACAATGAGATCACAGTGGCAACAACGCTGTGAAGTGAGAGGCAGCCAAAGTTATTTCATATAAAAACAACAGCTTAGTAAGAAAAAAAATAACAAATGGACCCTGTAAATAATTCTGTTGGCTGCAGAGGAGGTTCATGTTTGACTAAATCCCAGATTTTTATCTGAATAAAAGACAAATCACTACCTGTGATTTAGACAACAAGGTGATAGCTACTGCAGAAACGGGTAACAAACAAACACAAGGGAAGGTCTTCATTGAATTAAAAGATGACGCTGTTTGTTGAATTATAGACACTTAAATGATTGAACTGCCTGATCTAAGTAGATAACTGATGACTTTATTCCTTCTTTTAGTTTAAAAGCCAAACTCATTCCCGTTAAGACCCTTTGGTTTGTTTCTCCCTGATGGGTTACATTATAGATTAGATTTATTATTCTCAGTGTTTTGCAAAAACTGTCAGCTAATTGTCATTTAAAAGATTTGATACTGAAGCAGGTTTAATGACTGTTATGACCAAATGTTTTAGGGGAAAAAATATGGTAAAGCTATGATGATAAATACAACATATAATCAGAAAGTCTTTGAAAAAATGAGTTTTTAGACTAAAGCTAATTATCTTATAGTTTGCAGGGATTCTATATCAGTTTTTCAAACTTCTAAATAATATAGATCTATCATAAGATCACAATGTAATTCATTCATTTATTCTATTAGTGCTCAGAGTCTATGGAAAGTTGTGAATGACTCTCAGGTGCTTCCACATCAAATTTGAGCTCAATTTCTATTAATTTGATGGAGTTATGGACATTTTTTGTGTGTGTTGGTTGATTATCTTTGGAATACAACTCAGTTCAATATGGCTGCACACTTAATTATTATAAGAATTTCATTAAAATTCATTCAGTGATTTGTGAGATTTTGCTAGTGATGGGATTTATGGCTCATTGGCTCTTTTGTGGTTTTTTTTTTTTTTTTTGCAATATTTTGAAAGAGAAATGTCCTGTGGAACTATGTTTGGGGACACTCTTTGTTGCGACACCTATGTGTGTGTCGCTAATTATCTTCCCCGATAGAACTGATGGGTTCATGTTGCTATGCTCACTAATGTTTTAAATAGAGAGCCAGTATCGTTAAATATTGCCTCTCGGCCTCAAGCGCTACAGTTAATACAAAAAATGAACAGTTCTTTAGAAGGACTCGGTTCTCCACGTTCACAGTAAAAAAAACGTTCAAAAGATTCGACTCGTTCATGAACGTCACATCACTAAAATTTGCTAACAAACAGATGTGGTTGAGTCCAAAAGTTGATGTCAAAACCAATGGCGGCTGGGGAGTTTTTCTTTTTGGGGGTGGGGCGCATTTTTGCAAGTCAGTTTTCAGATGTGCAAAAGATCACATATCACCACCACTAGGGCAGGGAATGAAGCAAAATATTTTCATCTGACTGAATATTTTGCTGGTGAAAATCCCTTCCAGCAATTCACTAAAGATGTGGCGCTGTTAGGTCTAATTCTACACATCAAACAGTAAAGAAATCATAAAGTCTTCATAAGGAGACCTTAATAATATAAATATAATCAGGTACAAACAAAATTTAAAAAAAGTAAAAACAACCACAATGTGGTCATAACAAAAGTAAGAGTTTCAAGGAAAAAACAACCTGACCTACACAAGGTCAAAAACACAACTTAATATTCACAATTAGCTTTCTGCTGACACCACAAATACCACCATACCAAGTTTATTTATAAAAGCGCATTTAAACACAGCGTGTGAGCTGACCAAAGCACTGCACACCACAAAAAAACAAACAGAGACCAAGTAAAAACAAAGTAAAAACAATCAATAAATACAGTTTAAAACAGCTAAAAATCATTGAGATAAAATCAAATAAAAGAGAGTTTCTATCTAAAAGCCAGCTCGTAGTAGTGGGTCTTTAACCGTGATTTGAAGACTGCGATGGATGGAGGACGGGGGTTACGTGTACAAAGCCCTCTCCCCTCTTGCTGTAGTTCATCATACGTGTACGAAGTAGCAAGCGGTCAGCAGACCTCAGAGAGCGCAGCGGCACATGTTGGACAGGTAGGATGGTGCAAGACCATTCAGGGCTTTAAAAACAAAGAGCAGGATCTGAAAACGCACCCTAAAAAGCACAGGTAGCCACGGAGAAGCGCCAGAACCGGGGTGATGTGGGTACGTCTGTTTGTGTTTGTTAAGAACCTAGCAGCAGCGTTTTGCACCACCTGTAGTCAGTTTAAAGAGCATATATTAAGTTCTTTTTTTTTTATTATTCTGATAAAACTCTGTCCAAAAATACTATTTGAAATGTTTATTGAGGGTATTTTGTTTTACAATACATTTTTTAAAACCATTTTTCTAGTCCAAAGTGCCGCTTTTTGCAAAGCTTCTAAAAACGCTTTTTTTTTCATATGTGGACCTGTGACGTCAGCTAAGGGAGCTCCTAGCTAGGTGGCGCTGCTTACAGTGTTGTCAGATGTAGATAAATAAAGTATTTGTAGGATAATTTAACACCTGTACGATCAATAATCCCATAAATATGATCATTTGAGCCCTTTGTTGTGTGGAGTTTGTGTAACAGATGCTTGTTTTAATCATTGTGTAGATTTTTTAAAGCTAAACTACTTTAACATCTCAGACTGGCACCGCTCTAGTCTGCCAGCTGCCTGCTCGCTGTCGGCGATGAGTTGTTAGTTTTAGGTTAGAGCGCTCTTTAATCGAGTCGGTGTGAATTCATTTTAATAAAAAATGCTAAATTATTATGTTTATGAATGCCAATCGCCAGTCTGTCAGGACACTGAGTCAACAACGGGACGGCTTCCTTACCGGTACGGTGACTTCTGTTTGGAGACGAAAAACTCCGGCGGTCCTGGTCTAGTCCAGGACTGGATGTGATGGAGTCCCACATGCCGGCGAAAAACATTCAGTGTGACTCTAAACAGGCGCCGTTACTTCGATCCATTCACCGGAACCGCTGTTAGCACACAGCAGCTAACAGGAGCTAACGGGGAGACTTGAGTCTCGTTTCCATGCCAGGTTTGGTACGGTTCGTGGTGGGTCGTAATCCGGTACCGGTCCGCGATTTCATGAGAGCATTTCCTTCAGGTGTCTGACCCTCACCTGGCTGGCGGGGTACAGTAAATCCATGCCGCGATGCTCTCCAGAGGGGCTTCCCGTTCCCAGCGGGGCTACCAAGAGGGGATTCCCGTTCCCAGCGGGGCTACCAAGAGGGTCTTCACGGCGGGGTTTCCAGCCTGACCCGACACTGTTTCGGTCAGCCTCGAACCGTTTAGCTGTATCCTGTGAAACTTTTTATAAACCCTTTCATTTCTTAACAATCCACCTGAACGCAGCTCAATGTTTGGAGCTCTGATGATCAAAAACCTGGTGCTAAACGCTGGTATTTTACCCAGACCCGAGTGAGGAGGTGGGTCACGGTCTACAGCTGGACCGACAGGGTACAGCCTTACAGGACTGATTGTTTTTATCTTTTTTTTTTTTTTTTATCTTAATAACTGCTCACTATAGTAATAAAGTAATAAAATAACGGCACTCTGGGGGTTTGTTTTGCTCGTCACAAGTAGTGATAAGTGGATCAGTTTTCTATATAGAGAACGAACGGTCTCCCTGAACTGTCGTCACTTCCGGTTTGGTGAAAAAATTGACAATTCTCACAAAAACGAATCCAAGAGCCTAAATAAGCTGAATTTGTGTAAATTTTTATTCAGAAAAAGTTTCTATTATATTTCTCTAAACATTTGTTTAAGGGAGTGTCTAACTTAAAATATGCTCTTTAAGGCTGAAGCGGGGGAACCAATATGGAGTGAATTTGCATAATCCAAGCGGGATGTAATAAAAGCATGAATAACAGATTCCAAATGCGCCCGCTTAAGAACAGGTTTTAAATGGACTAAGCGGCGCAGTTGAATGAAACATGATTTCACAACAGCGTTTATCTGAGGGACCATCGAAAATCCTTAGTCCAGTTTGACCCCTAGGCTAGTGACACACTGTTTACTGCCAAAACTTAGAAGATTCGGGACGAACAATGAGTGAGAGAGGTTTTTCAGGGCAAAAATAATCTATTCAGTCTTTGATTAATTTAGCCTGAGGAAGTTAGCAGCCAACCACCTCTTAACCTCTGTGAGACAATACGCAACTAACACATCAGTGTTTTGGCCCTTCTTTCCAGGTAGATCTGACAATCATTGGCGTAGATGTGATAACCAGTGTCAAACTGCTCAAAAATCTTTCCCAAAGGGAGAAGATAGATGGAAAATAGGAGGGGCCCCAGGACAGACCCCTGTGGCACCCCCCAATTTAACAGGAGACAAGGGGAGGCACACTCACCAATCTGCATGCAGAAAGATCTTTTTGCCAGATAGGAACAAAACCAGTTCAGTGCTGTATCTGAAAGACCAACCCAGGCCTCCAGACGATCCACTAAGATCTGGTGGTCGACTGTGTCAAAAGCAGCAGAGAGATCTAACAGCAGCAGCAGTGCATGGGACCCTGAATCGGAACATCATTAAGCACACGAATCAGAGCCGACTAAAAGCAGACTGAAACACATCCAAATACATCTATAACTAGCACAGTCAGATAATTAATGTTACAATTCAAACAATAAACAAGCAAGTCATGACAATCAGCTCAACTAATGAAGTGAATTAACAACAAAATAAAGTCACATCCACTGATGGGTCCCATCAAAATAAGTTAAATTATGATTTTAGACCACTCACACAAAACTCCCATAGGCCGCTTTGGCGTTTTAAGGAAAAGTAACAAAAAACCTCCTAAAAACAGGTTAAACCTGAACCAACGTATTCAATCAACAGTATAAGTGTTCCTCTAACATTCGGCCACAACGATAACAAAGACATGTTTCTGTTTAATGAATAAAATCACTCATCAGGACTTAGAACAGCTAGCCTTAGCCATTAGCTCATAGGCGTTTTTGAATAGGGGAAATCAGCGACAGCGACGCATTGTTGATAAAAGAAAAGAAACAAACAAACCAAATGACTCACCGTTGAGTTGATTAAATCAGGACACATAGAATCAATCAGCTGGGTCAAGCTGTCAAGAAGGATTCTTTCAATAAATATCCATTTTCTTTCCTCCATGATAACTCCACGAGCTAGAGCTTCTGGGTCAATTTCCTGATCTGAGCTGAGACTCTGGTCGCTTCGGTCGCTAAATTCTGCGCCCCAAGGCTCTCCTATACTTTGTATTGAAGGGGTTTCCAGTGCACATGCACCAGTTATCGCGTAGGTCTATGGTAAAGATTTGTGCACCTGAAGCATGCGCAGAAGACCCCCAAAGAAACAGGAAGTACATCACATGACCTTTCAGTCTGGTAAAAGAAAGTGTGAGAATATTTAAAACTCCACCTAAATGCAGATTTTACACAGCACTTATAGTAAGTGTAATGGATAGATTGTTTTGTTTAATATCCATGGTTCTTTTAAAACTATTTTCTTTTTCTAATCATCTTCTACTTCTTCTTCTTCCTGTGATACTGGTGGGGCAGCGTCCTAGCGCCCCCTATTGACGGGCCTCCACTGGAGTTTAATGAGATGTGAGATGTTTAACTAAGACTAGACAAACACACACAGTCACAACCATTATCGCCCCACCCTTTTTCTTTTGGCAGCAGGTGATTATAATTTCATAATAAATGTAATTATAGTTGAAGGAATTACAAGCATTAATGAATTTCCCTCTGAGGGACACATTTCATATAAAGTAGTTCTGAGTGAAGCCGTGGGATTTGTTCTTATGAGCATACCAGAAGTGTTTCTATTCTTTTTATTTATCTATGAACATAAAGTGGAACATTTAGCCTGTTTCACAACAGTTTGGTTGATGCAGAATCCCCAGTGTCTGGCTGTAAATCACCTTAATGAAGACCATTACCTGACACAGTGAAATAAAATGATTCTTCCATTCACATACCTAGAATAGCTGGGATTTTTACTTTTTTTTTTTTTTGCTTCAACATCTGGTTGTAATGGCTGTGAATCATTGTGTGAATGGTAATTATCTAATCTCTACGTCCTCACACAACCTGAGTTGTACCTCATTAGGTTTTCATTATAGTTGCACATGCATAATACAATATTTATTGTCTTTTTAAATATTTCCACACCCCTAACTCATTAAAGGAGCTGGTTATGTTCTGTTTGTTTTCAGCACCAGCTCCCGGCAGCCATGTCTCCGTCCAGCTGCAGATCAGATACAAGAAGAACAACGGACAGATGATGCTCAGAGTCTTTACAGCAGAGAGAGAAGTAACTTATGACAGGTAACGACAATCCTGCACTTAAATGTGAATTTTCCTGAAGAGTATCAGTGTTGTATTTAGCTCTGTCTTTCATAATCTTTACCAAGTTATTATATTCTGACATCTTAATCAAGAAGGTGTTTTCACCCTCAGGAAAACAAACGATTAGATGTGTGTTGATATCAGTTTAGTGAACCTTCAGGCAAAATGCTTTTGAAAGTCTAAATAAGCCGTTGCTGAGAGACTGGAGCTTTCGTGCAGAAATGATTGCAGCGCGCCATCCCAATGATTCCTCATTCATTCTAACATTTAGTTACACAGTGAATGAACCACTCAGCCTAATCTGCCTGCTTCACACGCTGAATGAAGGTCGTGCAATTCATCGCCTGAGCAGATACAAAGAGAGCGGCGTGTGTGTTTGCACTGTAATACAATGGCGAGGCTGCTGCTGTAAATGTTGAGGAGCACTCTCATCAGAACCCTGTGTTCCTCCTCCTCCTCTTCCTCCTCAGCTCAGCGGCCCTGTCCTCCTTATCCCTCGCCATCATCCAGCTCAACTCGCTGCAGGCCAGCGCCGCTCTGGCTGTCAGAGGCCGCTTCCTGGACGCCAAGAAGGAGGGCGAGCTGCAGCAGAAGCTCATTGAAAGGGCGATGTGAGTAACAGCAGGTAGCGCTGAGCGATGGTGGGCGGCCAATCAGAGAGCTGCTTTGTGCTTAAACCTGACAAAGGGATTTAATGAAGGCTGGCTCCACACTCGGCTGAGGACTGATGTGTTTTTAATGTGTTTTGTTTATTTGAAGCTCATTCATGCTGTGTAAAATGCCTGTTTTGCAGGAAGTTTAATCAAAGCGCAGATGATAAACATACATTTGATGAATGGGTTAAAACAATGGAGCCAATATACAACAACATACATAACTTCACAAGGGTGAGTTTTACTTGATTTAGAAAAAGGTTTAGAGCTTCCTATTGAAACATGTAAACAAATCATTTCCTTTTCTTCCCCTCCAGAACAAATCTGTTACTTCTGACTCACAGGTAATTCAAGTCCTAAATTACACTGCTTCCTACCTAAATGCTTTCAGAGGTGCCCATTTTGCTTGGCTTTGACTTTAATTGTTCTCCTCCCACCAGCCTCTAACAGACGCGGGTGCAGCGCTGCTCTTCACCATGAAGCACAGCAACAGGAAGTCCATTTCACTGAAGAAAGCTCATCAGCTCTAACCAGCAGCCCTCTCCTCTTACCTCACTGGAAGCAGCTCAGTTCAAATCTCATCACTCTAGTTATTCTATGGCTTTGTGTCTAAATAAAATATTTTCTCAGATAAAGATTTTGGGAGTTGTATGAAAGCTGCAAAGAGAGAAATGGTAAAGTTTGTGTTGCACAGGTCATGCTCATAAAGCAAACTACTGCAAAGTTAAAACTGTCAAGTGTCCACTTTAAAAGAGGCTAAATGAGCATCTATAAATAAAAAGTCAAAACAGGCATGCTGATCTCCTGGGAAGTCCTCTCAGGTGGCTGAGAAATGTTCATACAGAACGAGGTTCAACCTGTCAGTCAGACTTCAGCGGACGGCGATGTGCAGCGCAGGTAGACGCCTCCTGGGTTGTTTGTGGACATTTTTTTCTTGGACAACGTGAACCATGTCTTAACCTTTGACCCAGAGAAGAATCAGAGGTTGAAACATGATCAAACCTGTTCTGTCAGGAATTTCAGGCAACTTTATGTTGATGATCTTTGTTCACCAAACTTTTAATTAACAATTACGGAAGGCCTTAACTTTACCTGGACTTTGACGTTTTTGTAAATTAGGATTAAAAAAATAGACAAACGATGCCTTAAAACATATTTTAAAACTTTCTTTAGAATTATTGGCATTATTTTTATTTCAGCATTATAGACAGCCTAATTTAGAGCCAGATTTTCTTGTTCATTATGATAAAATGTATAAATATTTAAAGGCACGCTTGTCAGTTTGTGTGGCTTGTTTTTAGCACCCCCTAGTGTCCGTTATTAAAGGACTGTTGTCAAATTGAACTGTGGACTCTCACTGTGCGTCATGTTTTAATCAGATAAAGGTTTTCTTTGGTTTTTTTTGGAGGCTCCACCATGATGAACACGATACAGTCGATCTCTCAGCTCATATTTATGATGTCTGCGTCTTCAGCTCGTCTGTCCTGAGGTGGAAACATGGATTGCCGTTAACTGTTACTGTTTTTTTGAGATACGTGACTTTGTGAGACTTCAGGGCACCGGACAGGAGACTCAGAAGTTACAAACGTGGTATTCTGGACCCAAGCAGCAGATGGGGCTGAGTGACTTTTCATTAACCCTGTAAACGTTCATATTAACACATATTGGCTCAAGGAAAATATTTAAAGATATGAAAAAGTTATATAGTGTGCCTTTAAGTTTTAAAACAAAATATGAAAACATAAATAAGGAACCAGTAAATCTGGCTAAAGTTAAAACATTTTTAAAAACTTTTATGGAGGTCTTTCGTGATTTTAATGCTAAAATGAACATTTTAAAAATCCCTATTTACTGGTTGATAGAAAGTTTCACCTTTTATTATCTGTATGGTAAAGGTTGGTGAACTCAAATAATTCAGTGTAGACTCCACAGCAGTTCAATTTATTAATGAAGACTAAAAATCTTCACTAACAGAAAACATTTTTTTATTGATCTTCCCTCTTGTATGGGATCAGGAAGTGTGTTTTAATGAGACACGACTTCCCTTTTTGTGCCTGAATTTCCCCACTGAGGGACAATAAAGCTTATTTGTATTTTATGAAATATTTGAAAATAAACAAACACATGAATGACTTGTTTCAAACAAAAAAACCTGTCAAAACATTGGTTTAAATATTTTATTGACATAAAAATGCAGCCTTTTGGAATGTCAAACCTCTTTTTTTTTTAAATCACAACTAGCTGGATAATAATGACACTAATATTACACACTAAAATGGTTTGAAATGGTTGCCTTTTAAAACAAAATTCAGTAAAACAGCAAAACATTAAAAAGAAGCTTTAAGTTAAAAAATGCTTCTCTTGGTATTTTACAGCGAGTAAAGCGTGATTGCAACAGTATTCCTTAGAACAGCTGACAAGACAATTTCATGTATAGATTTTTATAATTCAGTATAATTTTAAAACATTTAACATTTATCATATAGAATGTGAACACAACACGATAAAGCACTGACAGTTTACATGATGAGTATTTGATGTGTTTTTTTAAATAATGATCAGACTCATAATCCTATGTAAGATTTAGGGTCAGTGTTTTTTTGTGAAATTAAAATGACAAACATGGTATAAAAAGTTTAAAGTCCTTCTGCTTTGACTAGATACTCGGGCAGAGCGTGAAAAGGAGTCACGGATACGCCGACGGGAACCGTCAGAGAGATGGCGCTGGGCTCGACGGTGGAGGGAGATACCTCAACATCGCCGTCAGGAGGAGGAGAAGGGAGTAGATCTGTGTGAACAATATTAAGATCATCGATATTTGTGGCAGGTACTGCTCCATGAATCCGGAGGTGCTTACGAAGGTAAGCAGCGAATAGGAAGGATTTGCCACAGTGAGGGCAGCTGTGAGGTTTGCTGCCAGAGTGGATCTTCTGGTGTTTGCGCAGTCCAGATTTGTTAAGGAAGCCTTTCCCGCAGCTGCTGCAGACATGCGGCCTTGGTTTTGGGTGCTCCTTCTCGTGCTCCTGCAAGTCCACCAGCTGTGAGAACTCAATATGGCAGGTTTCACAGATGTGTGAACCCAGTGGCACAATCTTGGTAACAGAAGGGGTGGAGTCAACGGAGTGAAGAGTCTCGTGTGCCTGAACTTCCTCCCAGGTTCCGAACGTAGCATCACAATGATTACAGGAGAACTGAGGAAGAGTTGTGGGGGCGGTGAAGCTGGAGGTGGATGCAGCATCAGCCTCCTCCTGCTGCTGTTGACGCTGCTCGGCCTGTTCAGCTAGGTGGGTTCTCTCATGCTTACGCAGACTTGAGGACACCACGAACGACTTCAAACACTCCTCACATTTGAAAGGCCTCTCTCCAGAGTGCACACGTCGGTGCTTGTTGAGGCTGGAGCGCTCAGTGAATGACTTGTCGCACTCCGTGCACGAGAAGGGTCTGAGCCCTGTGTGGACGAGCATGTGACGCCGCAGGTCCCAGGATGCTACGAAGGCCTTGTCGCAGCTCTGACATTTGTAAGGCCTCTCTCCAGAGTGAACGCGCTCATGCACAGCGAGATCGGCCGGCTGCCGGAACCTCTTGGAACATTTATCACAGGGATAGGGTTTGAAACCCAAGTGGGCTCGCTGGTGGCGCCGGAAACTGGAGGGGTCAGAAAACATCTTGCCACACTGTGGACAGAGGAAGGGCTTCTCACCAGAGTGAGTGCGGAGGTGAGACTGGTAGGACGACAGCTGAGTGAAGCCCTTTCCACACTGCTCGCACTGATAGGGTTTATTCTGGGAGTGGATGCGCTGATGGCAGGCCAGGGAGGAGGAGCGGGAGAAGGCTTTACCACAGTCTGAGCACAGAAACGGCTTTTCTCCAGTGTGCGATCGCTCGTGGTTCTTTAGGTCCTTCAGCTCTGTGTAGGTTTTGCCACACTCGTCGCAGGCATATGGCCGATGGCCCTGGTGGTTCCTTTTGTGTTTCCGGAACACAGAGGGATCTGCAAAACTCTTACCACATTCAGCACAGAAGTACGGCTTCTCTCCCGTGTGAGAGCGCTCATGCACCTTTAGCTTGGACAGCGTGGGGTAGCTCTTGGAGCACTGACGGCAAGAGTAGGGACGCTCTCCACTGTGCTGCGTCATATGGATCCTCAGACAAATAGCCTGCATGAAGGCCTTACCACACTCCGTGCAAACAAAGGGCTTCTCTCCGGTGTGAGAGCGGCTGTGGTTGCGTAGCTCTGTGGATGTCTTGTAAGCCTTGTGACAGTCTGAACACTGAAAGGGGCGCTGAGATGAATGGATGCGCTCGTGTTTTGAGAGCTGAGCTTTGCTAGAAAATGTTTTCGTGCACTCAGAACATGCATGTTGCTGCTTTGCATGTGCTGACAACTTGTGGTTCTGCAGAGCTGACAGACTTTTAAAAGTCTCTGTGCACACGGAGCATTTGAAGAGAGGTTTGACTCTTGGAGGCCTGCCCCTGCCACGCTTTTTAGTAGGCTGATCCCTCACCGGCTCTTCCTCTTGTTGGCTCTCCTCCTCTTGCTCAGGTGGGGTGCATTGCTCTGCCAGAGGTGGGCTGCCAGGCTGAGGAGAAGACATCCTTATTTCTGCAAAATGAACAGATTAAAAACACTGTAAATGTATTTTCTGCCAGTTATATCAGCATTTTATTCAAGTTGAATCAAGTACCAAATCAACCAACGGAGATAAAAGATTTTAAATTAAGATGACAAACTGTTAGTAGAACTCATATTTTCTCACTCTAAACTTTAAAAGCCCCTTCACTTGTAATTTTTGTTTAAAAAATATGTTAGATTTTACAGTGCAGCATATGACAATAAGCTCGCATATACGAGCTATTATTCCACAAATATGAGGCTAAATTTCTATTATATGAATGCGTTTGTTACTCTACAATAAAAGATGTTGGACCAGAGAAAAATTATAAACATATCTGCGCGGTTCACAAAAATACGTGCGTTTAATCACAAAATGGCTGGCATTAGGACCTCAGGGACAATAAGCTAACCGCTTTGATACCAGAGGAAGTTGGAGTCACAGATATCACAGATTTCTGTACACGAATCTCTGTCACGTACCGGTAGAATGATGAGTTAAAACTTCACAAATCACCGTGGTAGTGTCGCGGAGAGCAGGACATGGCATGTACGTATGTATTTGTGCTAGTTTTCTTGCTACGTTAACTCAAAATGGCTGGCTTTAGGACCGCTGGTTGCACCAATTCACTCGACACCATCATCACCGTCGGCACGACTACTGCAAAAGTCACTTCTCTTTGCATTGAGTGTACATAAAAGACATGCGCGATTCTTACCGAAATCAGAGCATTTATAACTGTCCGGTGATGCCTTTGAACACGACGGCTTTCACTGAGACTCGGTATTCGATGTTTACTGGCTCTGAGACGACGGCTGGCTTTAGGACCTTGATGACGACAGCAATCGGCAAGCAAGCCAATAAGTGTAACACAACAACGTGTTAAATGATAAAATGTCAGTATTAAACAACATATATAAAATCAATAATACGCTTTCTTGTCGAATGAGAGTTATATTAAAGTTGTGTTATATTTAAAATACGAGTTTATAGATAATTTAAGCTCATGTTACGGACAACGACGATCGATGCTAATGCTGAAAACGACAGACTAGCTAATCTAGCTTTTTTAATCAACTAATACATTGTTTAGGTTTGTGCAGATATAACAGTAATTCAAATTCATATTTCCTCGTGGACTATTTGTTTTGTTTTATTAGTTGCTTTTGGTTTTCATTGGAATGACTAGCACATAAAGCTTTAGCTAATTTATTAAGCTTTAGCTTTATTAGCCCACCAATGGGGACCTATTTCGCTGCTGCACATTTCCTGTTTCCTAGCAACAAGAGCAATGTTGAAGTAGAGATGGAGGAAAAAAGACAATTGGATAATAGAGCCTCTGTTTTACACAAAACTAACGTTCCTAAAAGACTAAATAAGGATTCGCGTTTGTAGAGCTTGGTTTGAGTCACTCTTTATCAGGTATTTAATTCAACGTAATCGAAAATCAGTTTTTTTAATGGCCTGCTATTTTTTGAAGCAATGTTTGTTTAGCTAGCCGCAGTGATGCTAGTTGGTAGGCCGCTATCAAACGTCAGCATACGTCTGTTTTTCAAACAGTAAGAGTAAACTTGTTCGCCCTTCATCAAAACTAGTCCAAGTCGCGCGTGTTTATCTTACATTTCCTGTAATGTTGGAGAAAATACGTCTCTCTATATAATATATTTACAGCAAAAGTGATGCTATCTCATTGCCACAGCTGTTTCAGTACATGTGCAAAAATGTCCCTTTTGAAAATTTATAAGGAATACAGGTGTTTAATGACCTTGCAACTCTCCTTAAGCAGTCTTAAAAAGTTTATAGTATTATTTTATTATTATTGGTCTCTTATATTAAATAAAACGAATTGAATGTATTTTTTTTCAGAGTTTATATCCTAAAATGTTTCTAAAAGCTATAAGATGTTGGAACAAATATAGTACATGTACTAGATATTGACATGTATAATTGTATTACATATTGACAAATATTGGGTTGATTTTTGTTATTAAAGTAAAATACCTGATGGTATTAGATCAAATTAAATCATACATTTTTGTTCCTGTGTCATCACCTTGATGTTATTTTCGCTTATGAAACGTTTAGACTTCAGTTGCTTGAATCAATATGCAATAGTTTCAGTTGCATTTTCAATAAGTAATATCCATGTAATGTTTACTATATAGAGCTAGTATGTATATAGAGACAGCTCACTGTAAACCATCCTTTGATAGTGTTCTAATTGGATGTTTTCAATTTATTTTTTAACAATAATTATATTTATTAAAGTAATTACAGCTTCTGATCAGATGCAAATCAACACATTAACTTAAAAATGTGATTGTGTGTAATAATGTCCTCTCCAATACTGTCTTTCAGGCATTTCTTCTGTTCTCTACTGCCAAATTACCTACTTTTCGCCAAATTCACATCTCCTAATTGTTTGGAACCTGCTCAGAACATCCTTGGTGGTCTAACCTTCTTCAGCATTCCTTGAACCATGTTGTGAAGAATTGGCATCCTTTTTAATGGACTTGAAAGGAATCTAATGCATTTCCACCCTGAAGATTCACAACTTTTTTGTCCTAAGCACCTAATTCTGTTATTGTTTTGTAATGGCGGTACAAGACCCTGGCAGGATGATGGATTTTACCTGCAGACAATGTGGTGTAGTATGTCCCAATATGCCCAGCCTGCTAGAGCACATGGATGCTCATCATCAAGATGAGGAAGAGCGCAAATTCAAATGTGATGAATGTGGCCGTGGTTACAGACATGCTGGCAGTCTAGCAAACCACAAAAAGACTCATGAAGTAGGTTCCTTTCAGTGCAGCATTTGTGGGAAGGAAAACTGGAATGCCTCAGCACTGAAGAGTCATCTCCGGAGCCACACTTCATTTAAAAAATACTCCTGTGCAGAGTGTGGAAAAGCTTTCCGTTTGGCAACTCAGCTCGCTACACATGAGAGAGTTCATCTCGCCAGGAGATCGAAGGATGAGCCTTGTAGGAATATAGATGTGGAATGTTCCGCACATGAAACTGAAAATGATCAGCAACATCAGCTTACTGAGACGTCAATTGTTGGATTTTCTGCAGAAGATTGCCCATCTGAGGACAAAACAGATGTTTATAATTCACAATCTGAGACTTGTGATGAGGATGATGATGCTGATGCTGTAAACAGACCCTTTAGGTGTGAGTTGTGTGGCAAAACATACATACACCTTCGTAGCCTGATCAATCATAAAAAAATTCACCAAGTGGGAGTGTTTGAGTGCACAGTGTGTTACAAAGTATTTAATAACATGGCTGCCCTCTACAGCCATCAGAGGACCCACAAGACAAAAAGCAGGACAGATCTCAGCATGGCAGGTGACGCAAACACCACACTGGATGAGTTCACAAATCACAGCCAGGGGGCTCCTTCAAATTTTTGTCATTTGTGTCAGGTAGCTTTTCCCAACCACGAGGAATTCCAGGAACATATCCAAATGCACAACTCTTCTTCTCTGTCATTTGGGCTTCAGGATACTTTGTCGGAGAAGCTGGATGCATCATATGGCAACACTGTTGCTTCACCTGAATCTAGTTTTTGTGCATCTCCTGTAGACAGTCTACCTTCAACATCTCCAGTAGTTAATCCTCGAGGCTTTGATCATCCTCAGGAGCAGATAAGTAATGGTCACATTCCCTTGGACTCCTTTACTGATCAAAAATCATTTTCTACCAGTACTCAGAGAGAATCCCTTGTGATAGACACAAACATTGACAGTCCCACACTTATAACGTCACCCAAAACTGAAGAAACGCCAGCTGTGGATTCTGACGAGCGCCCATTCAAGTGTCACATCTGTGGTAAAAGCTACCGGCACTCAGGAAGCCTCATTAACCACAAAAGGTCACACCAGGTGGGGATTTACCAGTGCTCCATTTGCAATAAAAATTATCCTCACCTAGCCGCCCTCAAAAGTCACCTTCGCCTCCACAAAGCTCAGCCATCATCTTTCAACCAGGCTGCAGAGGGAGACTGGCTCTCCTCAGAGCCTCTGACTTTAGACAACCAGCAGGGCTGCTTCTCTTTACCAAACAAGCAGGAAGATGGAGCTCACGCTGTGCACGATGTCGACCAGGAGAACGGACCTGACCTCAGCAATGGAGCATTTTACCAGGATCAGTTTAATCAGGACTTCTCCCAGGATATGACGGCTCATCTACCTCACAACAAGCCGCTCATCTCGAGGCACATGTGTGCCGACTGTGGCGAGACGTTCGCAGATATTGCAGGGATTAAGTCTCACAGTTGTCCTTCATTACAGCAGCAACATGAGACTACTAGTGGTGAATATGCCAAGAGTTTAAACTTTGAAGTCAGTAATGATCACTGTGCTATAGGAAATCCAGACAGTAATCTGGAGTTGCATGGACTGAATGGTAGCCAAAGTTACTTTGAACGGATTTTCCATGACGATGCAAACGGTTCTCAGCTTGATGCTGGTGGAGTAGTGGATCCTGATGAGGAAGATGATGATGGCGATCATTATCAGTGCTCTATATGTGGTAATAGCTACAGCAGCATGAGGGCTCTCAGAAGCCATCTCCGAGGACACACGCAGGATACCCCTCCGAGCTCGGGGCCTTCTTCCCTGTCCTCACAAGAAGAAGTGAAAGATGAGGAGCCAGGGGAGATGATGATCTGTAGCATGTGTGGGGAAAGTTTTGCCAGTAGGCAGGACTTGATCACTCACCAGTTTCTACACAAGGACCAAGTAGACCATGTGAATCATTTGCCTACGAGCAGTGATGTTTCAGAAAGTAAAGAGGATGCACAGATCATCTGTGGCAGCTGTGGCATCTTCTGCACAAGTTACGATCATCTTGACAACCATGACTGCACAGTTCAGAGAAGAGATGAGTCTGTGCACAGCGAGGAGGAAACTAAAGTCAACCAGGTTGCACATCGTGAAGAGACGAGTCTCAGCAGAGACTCTGTAGGTGGTGAGGCTCGTCAGTACAGGTGCGATCAGTGTGGACGTTCATACAGGCATCCTGGCTCCTTACTCAACCATAAAAAGTCCCATAAAACAGGTGTGTTCAGGTGTACCATCTGTCAGAAACGTTTCTACAACCTGCTGGCACTTAAAAACCATCAGAGATCCCACTTTGATATTAAGAGGTTAGTTCCAGTAAGAGATTGCAAAATGAATCTCATATTAATTTGGGTTTTTTAATGAGTGATTTGAACAATTTTTTCCCAAAGAGAAATGATTTTACAAAGTATAATGTCATGTCTTTTAGAATGTCATTCCAGAAGCTTAATGTTAGCTCCTTTATCCAATCAGAAACCAGATCTGATGGGTGTTTGTTCTGTTGGAGCACCCAGTTGTGTCCAAGTTTCAAACATCTAGCTGTGAAGTTGGAGGCATTCCTTCTTTGTTATTCCATCAGGTCTTTACAAATCAGTACCACAGCATGATGCTACTACCACCATGTCTGACAGTTGGTAGTGTGCTTAGGTTTGAAAGCCTTGCATCAACTCCTCCAACCATATTTATTATGTTTGTGGCAAAATAGCTCAATCTTTGTTTTGTCAGATCATAAAACTAATCTAGAAGGCTTGTCCATGTGGTCATCTGCAGATTTCTGCACCACTTATTGAAACATTTAGGTGATTATATTATATATTAGAGCCTGTGTGGAAGAGAGAACACTTACAATAAATTAAGACCTGGTTTTTCACCCAATTAGTGTCATAATCTTTGGAAAAATAACAATTCAAATCAGTCATTAAAAGCCCAAACTTCTGACCACAACTGTATGTTCCTTGTTTTGTAGATTTAACTCTTGCTCTTGTCTTTCCTCAGGCACGCTTGTTACGAGTGCGGGAAAGCCTTCAAAATTCAGAAGCAGCTGCTGATCCACCTGAGAAGGCACAGGGAGAACCGAGCCAAAATCCAGGAACTCAACAATCAGATTCAGACTCTCATGCAAATGAATGGGCCCAGATCAGATGAAAGAACGCCATCCTCGGCTTCAAATGTCAGCCGGGCTTCTGTTCGCCGTCGCACGCAACTGCTGGAGGGGAGGACAAGATCCACAAAGCTGGATACCTCAATCAAACAGGAGGACAGTCGGGATCAGCGACCTTTTGCGTGTGACCAGTGTGGGCGTACATACCGCCATGCAGGAAGTCTGGTCAACCACAAAAACTCCCATAAAACAGGTGAATACTACTGTTCTATTTGCAACAACACATACTCTAATCAGTTGGCAATGAAAAACCACTTGCGGACCCACTTTGCCAATAAAAAGCACTCCTGCCAAAAGTGTGGGAAAAGTTTTAGAGTGAAGAAACAACTGCTGTCTCATGTCTGCGCAGACCTCAGAAAGGGTGGAGCTGGAGGAAGAAGGGTCCTCAAATCTAGAGCTTTTAAATGTAAGAAGTGTAAGAAGGCTTTTGTCTCTGTTGAACAACTGGAAGCTCACACCTGTGATGGACCCTCTAACTGTAGGGATTCACTATCAAAAACGTCTGTAAATAAAGAGGAGAGGCCATTCAAATGCAACATATGTAATCGCACCTACCGCCACGCCGGCTCGCTGCTGAATCACAAGAACACCCACAAGACGGGACAATTCAGCTGCACCGTCTGCTCCAAGCCCTTCACCAACCCTATGGCTTTACGCAATCACACACGAATCCACACACAGAAGAAAAAGTATGTGTGTCTCACATGTGGAAAGGCCTTTCGCCTCGCCAGCATCCTACACAACCACCAGAGGGTCCACAATCGGGTGCTGAGTCACTTCAGCTGTCCTTCCTGTGGAAAGAGCTTCCAGGGCAGGTCTGGTCTGAAGAGGCACCGCTGCCACGGAGGTCAGGAGAGCGACGCGCCAGCTGGAGTCCCGCCGTCTGAGAGAGGGGACAAGTGCTTCATGTGAGTTAGCAGCTAACCGTTAGTCATCAGAGGTGTAGTTTATAAAATGTTTTACAGATTTTAAAAAACTAGTATGATTCTTATTTTTAATGTTTTAATATTGATTATCATTGGTTTATACAAAAATAAAACCTGTGCTGTATCATTATTACATGGGGAAAGATTTATTTCCATTTAAATGCATTAATTAGTTCATGTTGTTCATTAATATTTATTTGCTGTTAGTTTCAGTTAGTCCTGGTCCCTGAGGGCTTCTGTAGGATGGTGGCCCTTGAGGACCAGGATTGGACAAGACTAGTTTAAATGACCTGGCTTGTTTATGAATACAAACGTGTTTCTGCTGCAGGTGTGACCTGTGTGGGCGCTCCTACCGCCACGCTGGTTCCCTCCTCAACCATAAGAAGTCACACGCTGAAAACCTCCACCACTGCACCTTGTGTCTCCAGACATTTCCCGACCCTCTCACTCTGCAGATACACTCCCAGATGAAGCGTCAGTGTTGCCCTGAGTGCGGTAAGACCTTCTGTCTGGTGGCACACCTGCAGAGCCACATGGAGGTGCACTCAAAGGATCAGGCTGTAGTCTGCAGCGTCTGCCAGCAGAGCTTTCCTAACGTGGCCAGCTACCAGGAGCACCATGACACGCAGCACACGGCACAAACCCCCTTTCAACAAGGTGTGGAGGAACCTGTAGAGAACTTCTGGGACTCCGAAGTAAATCAGCCCATGGGGACAGAAGAGAGGCCCAACCAGGCTCCACCACCTTTAGCTCATATTCCAGAAAGCATCCCTGATTCACTGAATAATGAAACTTCTGTCACCGAGGAGAAGAGCCATGTCTGCGAGCACTGCGGACGCTCCTACCGCCACGCCGGCTCCCTCCTGAACCACAAAAACAGCCACAAGATGGGCTCCTTCTTCTGCTTAGTGTGCCACAAAGAGTTCACCAACCTGATGGCTCTCAAGAACCACAAACGTATTCACACAGAGCCGAAGCGCTACCAGTGCCAGGAGTGTGGCAAGGCGTTCCGTGTGTCCACTCAGCTCATCTGCCACCGGAGGATACACACCAAAGAGAAGCCCTTCACCTGCCTGCTGTGTGACAAGAGCTTCTCCAGCAAATCCAACCTGCGGCACCATCAGAAGATGCACCAGAGCTCCGCCCAGATCTTCGATGAGTCCTTTAGCATGGACGCTAACACATTCATGGACCTGGACATGGAGTCTTTCTTATAAACTAGGGTTCTTGAACACACAGGAGAAAGGGGAAGTGTTCTTCTGGTTTCTGGTATTTATCCTTCTATCAACAATTGTAAAGCAGTATTTCTCCTTTCCCAGAAAGTGTTCCTTGTTCCAGACACAAGACTCATTTAGGAAGTCCACATTTTATTACTGACCTTTAATCTTACCTCATCCTCTCTGTAATGTTCCTAAAAGATTCACCATGAACTTGAATGTCATCCTTCAACATACAGGGTCTCTAAAACAAGAGGTCAGACTCTGCTTGTTCCTCTACTAACCAACCAAAGTGAACAGAAACTTGCAGCCCCTGTACAAACTAACATTTTGTAAAACAGAACTTTTTGCTGTGTATAACTGTGTTCAGTGCCTCTGTAAGGAAACTAAATATACAAACTATATTATTTGTGACTTGTTTGGGTTATTTTGTCATAAATCCACACACAGTAGCCTGTTGTTTTGAATTCAAATACCTCCTGAGTGAAAGTCAGTGGAAACCAGATCATTGTTCTGCTAATAATATCCACTAAATGGACGTATTTATTTATCCCTGGTATTTAATGTGCATACTTTATTAGGAGAATGTTTTATGAATGCTGTATTTGCTCACGTAGCCTTTCAGAACCTCCATCCTTTACTCTGAACCCAGGATGATGCGTTAGCTCTCACGCACCTGACGTGTGTTTGGTCTCACTCGTGCCACTTTTACACTTTATTGTTTTAGCCTGTGCCATCGGTCACTCTGATACATGGGTGCAGCTACTCTTACAGTGCATGCTGTTCTCAAGAACCTGGAGTCTTGTTGAAGTGCCAGTGCCTCAAATGTAATCGACTGTAGCAGTTTGACGTGAACAAATCTCTCACCGAACCCCTAACGCTGATTTTATTTAGCGAGTTCATATTTTAGCTAAGAAACTGTTAAGTATAATAACTAGATTGGTTTCAAACTGTAATTCTAAGCACAAATAAACCAAACATCTTCACTGTACACGTTTATGAATCGTGTTGATGTTCTGTAAATATTCTAACGATTGTTTTTCTTTCCCTGTCAGAGTTTGTGTTCTTTTAGTTTCACACGTCTAACAAAAGTAGACAGATGGGATTTGATTTCATAGAAAACTATTATTTTTATACCTTAAACATTTAATATATGTTTATCTCTTACCACAAGTATGAAATACCTCAAAACCCCTGCCTACATAACTGCTACTTAATGCCTCACACTGATAAATAATTGAGAATACACTGTAAAAACTCACAGAAGTGTTAAAAAGGTTTTTACTGTTGTGGACCGTTTCCCTGTCTGCTGTTTGTTTTTATATGTTTATTTGCACATGTGTGCATCCTGAGGAGGGCAGGACATCCTTAATATTTCAGACTATTGTTCGTTGGGGTTGAGCAACAGTTCAGCTGCTCAGTAATTCACCCCAACTGGTTTTTGGGTTGTAATATTTCAAGCAATACATTAAAAAGGGTTGTTAGGAGACATCTTGTGATTTAATGACGTACATCGGTATCAGGTTTAAACCTATGCTTACCTGTTAAATTATGCTCAAACCTAATGAATTAGATGATTTAAAGGGATATTTTGTTCCTTCTGAAGTGTGTTTCCATGTAAAAGTCAATAATTACTTTATCGCCTGTTATGTGCTTCATGAATGGCCTCTGTTCTGAGAAATAGCTTTTATGGCCTTCAGACGGATGAGCTAATAGCTAGAAAACCAAATGGGATTGCTGCCGTCTTAAAACGGCTCCAATCAATCAGTCAATTTAGCTTTTATCACATGGTGATTTACATGGAGTCCTGTGGATATTTACTAGCGTACGTATCAGCAGCAGCTACATTTAGCTCATCTGGTGCATCCAGGGGTCACGTCTGGGAGTTTTCTTTATGATTTAGCCAAAATAACCACGTAATGTGAAACTGACTTTGGTGTGAAGGTCTATACAAAAAGATTGGAGTTGTGAGGTTTTAAGATGGCGGTTAGGGTTAGGCATGTTCTAGCTGTTAGCTCATCAGTCCTGAAGCACGCTAATGCCATTTATTCAAACAGTGTCTGCAGGAAGTTATCTACAACAGCTGTAATTATAAATAACGTTTACATAAACACACTTTAGATGGTTGAAAAGTCCCTTTAACATTTGTGTACACCTTGGTGATCTTTAGGATAAAATATGCACGTTGGAGTTTAAATTGCAAACAGAGATTTTTTCAGTTTTCTTCTTGTTTCTTTTTTTTTTTTTTGGGTCACACTCGTCTGTACTTGCTCACCATCTCAGCCTGGTAGTGTGGTGAGGTGTGTTTAATCTCAGAATCTGTAAAGTGTACATTTAGAATGAGAGTGTTGTTTGATCCTATGTGCCGAAGGAGTTTCTTCAAAAAATGGAAAACAGCTGGATTAGTTATCCAATAAAAGATGAATATACCATCTGTTTTTGATTTATTGCATTTTTAAAGCACAACAATAGTCATATTGATTTTTTTTCTGATTTTTTTTTCACTCAAAAGTATATTTTTTTGTATTTTTGCTGGAATATAATTTAGGATGTAAGAAAACAATTCATTTATTTCTTTATTACCAGAAAGGTAAACTTTTTTCTGAGGAAGTCTGTGGAATTATTGCACAATTCCAAATATTGTATTATAGTTTAAATTAATTTATACACAAGCAATTATTGTTTTTTTTTCTGCTTGTCCTCAGGGTCCCTTATTGCTGGGCCAAGAATTAACTGCACACACAAAAATTATTATATTTTTAATTAATGTTTTTAGATACATTAGTTTACAAGGTATTATTTTTTGAAAAATCACTATATTATGAATAATACAGTATAAAACAATAGAACTATATTTATAAAAAGTGTAAAATTAACTAATTTAAATGACTGTTTTACATTATGAACCTGATTCCACCCCCCCACCCCCACCCCCCCAGTTTGTTGTGGAAAATATGTTAAGGATAGAGATGCCTCAAAATCAGCTGGTGATCAGAACTGGTCTAAATTATATGACTGACTGGACCAATCAGGTTAACCCCGATGTGTGTTTGGTCTCACTCGTGTCGTGTCAGGTCTACAGGTCAAATCCAAGTCTTTTTGGAGGGATCCTTGAATGCACCATTGCCAAGCAGCAGTAAAATCTGACCTTTTTCCTGGTCTGTGAACTCACCATGGCTGAGCACTAATTTACACCAGAATCCTAAATAAAACAGGTTAACTATAGCTTGTTTTTTTGTTGTTGTTTGAGAATGTGATCAGCCCTCAAAACCTGAATCAGTTCATTTCTGCTGCTCCAACTAACAGTCATTAGAACCATGATGTAGATTAAAAATACACAAAATAATTTAACATTTCTATAATAACACTTGAAGTCTTGATAGAAGTTGTCAGTTTTATTGTGAAAATATATTTGCTACATAAAGCAGTTTATAGGCCTGAAGTTAGAGAAGAAAGCCAGTGCATGTATCTTATATAAAACAACAGAAAGTAAGCAAAAGACAAGGAAGGCAGAGAAGGTTAATTATTGCTCAGGAACATCATGGCTGGCCTGGTGGAAGGTTCACAAAAATCTTCACTGGAGTCCCTTTGAAATGTGCTTGTCCTCTCACAGTCGATGCATTGCAACACTGCAAGATGCTTCAAAATAAATAATATAAACATCTAAAAAACAAGTATCTGTGTGTGAAATGTCTCCTTGATGTTGCACAAGATTTTTTAAAAGACCTGAAAAATGTGAACTAAGTCTTTTGTGAGCATTTGATAGAAAATCTATTTAAAAAAAAAAAAAACGGAAACAACGACCCTCAAGTGTGAGGAACACAAACCTCACAGACGTCTGTTTCATCTGCAGAGATTTCAAAAGGTTACAATTCACCAAACGCTGTGATTGTGAAGCTCCATCCATCCAGAACACTGTAGGTTCTTTTCTTGTCTGCAGTACATTCCTCTCAGCATTCCCACATGTTAGCAGTTTGGATTGAATGTCTAGTGTTTCAAGCATCCTGTTCTACAAGCACTGACACACTGATGTGAGTGCTGCGGTCACAACAAACAAAACTCCATCTCTGCTAAAAATAAAAATAAAAAACTACAATGGAATGACCTGAAATACAGACTGTGTTGGTCTCAGGAGATGCAGTAACAGTGCATGAGTAGTTTGTTCCCCTAATCAGCAGCTTCATCGCTGCTCAGAGAACAGTTAGAGGGACGTTTCTGACCGGGACAGAGGACACGTTTCACCTACAGCGCGCTACATTCAAACGGCCTTAATGTGCCGCACAGTAAGGGCATCCTCACATGTACTTTTAGATGCTGCTTTATGTGGATATGACCGGAAGACAGAGCCAGTCCAAACCCGCCGAGTAGCACCAGGTCAAACCGCGGCTCGGCTCACACCTCCACCGTGTTACATTCACTAGAGTCCTGCTGGAAACCAGCACGACACCATACACAAGATGTAGTTTTAACGGAATCAAACATCATCAGACCCACAAAGTCCTTCAAAATCAATTAAATGAAATACATAGGCACTGAAACTCTAAACATACCAACTAGTAATGTTGTTACTATACCTACGAAGGTGTGGAAGCTGCTCTTTGCAAGTCCTGTGGTCACTCATGGACCCACACTGAGAACACAGCTCTCTACCTAACAGTCTAATAAATTAAAAAGGTCCGATCCTGGTCAGAGCACACCGTAGAGTTCAGGTGTACAGTTCATCGCCCAGAGGTTCCTCCGTTTGGCTCCTTGCTTCTGTTTCCACAGTTAGATGAGGCTGTGGATGAAGAACAAGGCAGTTTGATTTCACATCAGGTTACATTATGAATAAAATAAGATCTGACTTTAGAACAAGCAGGAGGTGGAAAGTCTTCAATAAAACCCTTATTGTGGTTTTACTGTAATTCTACGTTTATTTATGCCTTTATGACAGGATGTCACAATCAAAATAAAAGTCTGACATGCTGCAGGTAGCATTAGAAATACACTGATTCCGACTGGAATTGGCTGATTATCTGCTCAACCTTTCAGGTGTTTTATTTTTGTCAGTATTTAAACGCATTGTTGTTAGCTAACATGCTCTATTAGCACGTTTTCTAAGAGATGAGGATGATTCAGGTTGTTTTTGGGTTTTATTGTAAAGGCACACTATGCAGTTTTGCTTGTTTTTAGCACCCCCTAGTGTCTGTTTTAAGTCACCGTCGTAACGTTAGTTTCTGCTCAGAAACCCCTAAATCTAACTGTTGAAATGTCTCCTCAGCCTTCTGGAGCGGTTCGTCACTCATTCAAAGAAATCAGCTGTGTTCAAGCAGGGAGAGATTTAAAAAGGCAGGAATCATGAGCTAAAAACACTCCGGCGCACATGTTTTTTGCTGTCAGGTATAACAAAGAATCCAAGCAGCTGTTTTGATGTGAGATTCTATTCGCTCATCGCAGCTTGTCTCCGTCAACTCGCTCCCTGATTGGTTACACATCAAATTCCACAAGCAGCTTCTCGGTGGACACCTCACACGCTGCGATGTCGGGTCAAGACAATCCAACATGTTTGATTTCCCAGATTTGCAATCGGAGCGGTCCTGACGGCTTTCCTAGCGGACCAGAGCACTCTTAACCCAACACACACGAGAGGAATATCTGATAAGATTATCTTTAGAGATAAGGTGCGTCTTTAAGATTGTCGGAAGACAAGAATCGGGGCAAATCTCACGTAAACCGGACTTTAGGTGTTTCTGAGCAGAGACAATGCTAACGTTTTTATGAACAGTGATTTAAAACGGACACTAGGGGGTGCTAAAGATAAGCCAAAACTGCATAGTGTGCCTTTAAAGTGATAATATGCAACTTTTTCATATTTTTAAATCTTTTCCTTGAGCCAGTATCTGACCCTTTACAGAGTTAATGAGAAGTCACTTAGCCCCATCTGGTGATTAGATCCGGAATACTACGATTGCAAGATCTCCGTCGCCGTCACGGTACCCAGGAAGTCACGTGTCTCACGAGGGTTAGGCTAACCCAATGTGGCTAGCTGTTATGCTAGCGTTGGAGTGTTTTTAGCTCATGATTCCTGATTTTTTTTCCATCTCTCCCTGCTTGAACACAACTGATTTCTTTGAAGGAGTAAATAACCGCTCCTGTAGAAAGCTATGAAGGCTGAGGAGACATTTCAACAGTTAGATTCAGGCGTTTAGAAGCTGAAACATTATGCTAACTTGTGTAATGCAGTGATTTAAAACGGACACCAGAGGGAGCCCAAAACAAGCAATACTGCATATTATCACTTTAAGAAGCTGGGAATTAGAAAGTTAAGATAATCTGGTTATTAATGATCCTGCAGTTTATTTTTAGTTGGTTTTTGCAGAAAACAGAAATATTTTATTTGTAGATTTCAGTAACCTGTTGCCTCTTGAGTTTTATTATTTTTAAATGTTTTATTATGCAGCAGCTTTATGAAAACCAGAAATCAGAATCAGCCCTGAAAACAGAATCAGTGCATTTCTAGTTATCTTCCATCACAGATTAAAGTCTGGGATTCCGTCTCTTTTCCATCAAAGTCTTCTAATGTTTTCTTTTAAACCATGTATTAGTCTAAGCTGTTGTAATAAAGTGAAGAGATACCTACTCAGCTGTTTAGGCTTGATAAAGTGGCCCCGCGGTCTCTTCAATGGGTTCTGTAATAAATCAAGAAAAGTCATTATGAGTCCAGGTGTCTCCAGTAACATCTCTAATGGCTTTATGATTCAGCTGCTCGCCGCTGAGCGTTACCACCCTGACAGCAATGAAAATAAGCCACTAATAGCTTAATTCTTTACACCTGCGTCTCCTGCTGTCTCATGTAAAACGACTTGTGTGGAAAGAGGACTTAGTGCTGCTTCTCATTCAAGTGAACAAACAAGATCTCTGGAGGTTTGGAGTGTTTACCTGAAGCTGTTTTAGACCAGGTCTAACTGAAGCCCAGAGTCTTAAATCTCTGTCAGCCTTTAAAGCTACACAAATAATTTACATAAATGCTTTCGTTTCAAGAAAACAGACATGTTTTTACCCCGTAGAGGTCGTTTGTGTGACTTGCGCCGATGCACCATGACACCGATGATCAGCGCCGCTCCGATCAGAACCACGGCCAGCACCGAGAAACTGGTGATAGCCGCCAGCTTCCACACATCAGACGTCTCGACCACTGGTTTACCTGGAGAATCAAACATTAGGAGAAGATCAGTTTCTGCCACCGAGGTGTAACTTCCCCCCTTCTCTGTTCTATTTGTACAGAATGTTTTATGGGTTTTCAAAATAATGATATGTTGTGGTTTTAATCTAAAAAAAAACATGCAACATTTCATGCTTAATAGTGGAAAGAATTCCTGCAACATATTCTATGCAATGCAGGTTTATATATTGTGTTTTTTTAAACAAGTAGATGATTTTATTTGAGTCCTAGTCTTCTAAAAGAGCACAAACTGAAAACCACAGCAGCTTTGTGGCGTCTCACATGTGTTGCATGATGGGGTCTTTGGGTACTGCTTGCAGGAAGCACAGGGCACGCAAACATCCAGGTCCGAGTTCCAAAACTCTGAGCTGCGACACTGACCTGCACACAGAACACGCATCGGTTTAGACGTTCTGCTTTTCTAACGTGATTTATTAAAAACAACTGGGTTTAAGTTCTGCAGGAAGTAAAACTTACAACGAGACCGGTGACAAAATAAACATCAAAAACACAGTCATGTTTTCATTTTTAAAAATCGTAAAACAACAATAATACGGGACGTGTAAAATAAAAATATAGAAAACAATTCGACGTTTGAATTCAGACATAAATAACCTGAGTAAACAAAGGATGACTTCATTTATTAAAGGAAACAAAGGTATCCAACCATGGGTTTCATTTTGGGGGGGACAGGGGGGACACGCCCCCCCCCCCCTCCATGTTTTTTAAAAGGCAGTTTTTACCATCTAAAAATAATGTTACACTATACTGAAGGGTTACTGGACACACCTTCCAGAAAGCTCCAGTTTTGTCTCATATCGAACATTTTCACAAACGTTTTGGGGATCATCAAGATGTTTGGGGGGGGAATGTGAAGCTAGTAGATGTGGGGGTTCTTTTGTTCTTAAATTTCTTTCAAACAGGACATGAGGTGTTGCTTTTTGAGATCTTTTAGCCTCCTTTACGTCACCAGACAGGTTCTCCTGAAGTGATTTCTTATCTCTACAGACCACTAGCCAGACCTGAACTCTAAATAACGTGTTTAATCACAGTTAACTTGTGACTTAAAAAGTTAGGAGTAACTTTTCCACATGGGATCAGGCTGGTTAGTTGTTTCCTCTTAAATAAAATCTTCATTTTGATATTTTGTTTTACAGTTTTGCTGTGAACCAGTCCTATAGCTGCATGTCTGTCTGCTCTAAATTTAAACTAAATCAGTTTTGTATTCTGATGAACTTGTTTTGATCAGCCTACAACCAGAAGTCTGACCTGACCATGACATGTCATTACTTTTTTTTTCATCTGAAATGAAACTGGGAAATTCCTGTGAGTGAAACTGCTGACACAGAGAATCAGTCACTTGTGGTACTCTGTGAGAAACAAGACGTGTTTTCACAAACCTCTTCCTCTGAATTTTCTTGCGGTGTGCGCCTGAGTGAATTCCAGAGAATAAAGTCTGTTTAGAGACACCCTGTCGCCGAGAAATGTATCTGAAAAAGTGGCACGAGCGAGTGTGTGAGCTGTTATCGTGTGTGGTTTAATGCACTGACACCAAGTTGTGCACGAAAAACACGACACAACCCCAACGAGCACAAGGAAGCAGGTGAGCGACCTTTGATGGAGAACACGATAACCTCCCTCCTTCCCGGTGTCGCACATGGATTTGCATGTTTAAAATCCTGTTTTCTGGATTAGAAGGAAGCACCTCAGGCCTGACGTGAGTCAACCTTTCGTGCTAAAGCTGAGAGGTGAAATCACCACAGAGAGTAATCCCAAAACCATCGGAGAGGCGTGTGACGTAAACAGAGCTGCGTGAATGAGTGTGTGGGAAGCTGCAGCTGCTGCATCAAAGACAACAGAGACCCACGTAAAGTGAATATTGAGATTTCAGCTTCAGCAGAACAGAGTTCAATCAAGAGAAACAATACTGTAATCAGAGTTACAGATAAACTAAAGTGATTGATTCAAAACTCAAAAACTTCATAAAAACGTTCCTGTCTTAGAGCAGCGCTGCTTGATTATAGGAAACAATCCGTCACGATGTTGAAATCACAATCATGATATCCCATTTTAAAGGGATATTTCATCAATTCTGAAGCGGCGTTCTATCAGTTAGACCCACCGGTGATGTCACTCAATGTAGGCGGAGCCTCTAGAAACAGGAGGTTGTCATCTGATTGGAGCAACAGTGAATATGTAGAAAAATAATAATAATTTTTGGTGATTACTAGAGCCAAAAGTCAGATGTTCAGGACAGAGCAGCAGTGACATGCAGTGGTGAGAGAGGTGATCAGTTCTGTCTCTACATCCAGTCATGTGTCCAATTAATCCGAGCATCATCAAAACTGCAGTCCCATATGGAGATTCGTCTTCATTTTATGAAATATTTGGTTCAAATAGTTCATTTATGACACTAACTTCCCGTCAGCTCAGCTGTTTGGGAGCTTTAATTGAAATTCTGTTGTTTCTGATTGTTTTTATTCACGCTGCTTTATTCATCTCTGACGAATCTGACGTCATCTCCTTTATTTCAATCTGGAAAATGATCACCATTATTATCATATGCAACTAGTGAACCAGCCCTTAATATTTGCCTACTCATAGTGAATAGAAGTGATTATTCCGGCCTTTTAAAACAGCTGGTGTTTGACTTTTGATTGAGCACATGAAACAACCTTGATGGTGTGATTGTGAGTGTTTGTTTTATTGTTTTAAATCTCTAAATGTCGGCGTAACAAAGTGAAGGTTGGAGCTCCAGAGTGATGCTTCATTCAGTGATTTAAACCAGGAAATTTCTTTATAAAACATGGATTTCCTGATCATTTGCATGACATTTCTCTCATCCAGAACTTTGGCAATACCCATTGATTGTTATCTTTCAGAGTCACAGCATGAATAAAATAATAAACGGTTCCTCGTTTGCCAGAGAAATTCACCCTGCTGGTGAGTGACAGCCACCTGGAAGCAGACATGTTTCTTTCTCTACTTTGTGCATCAAAGAAACCACATCTCAAGTTCTGGTCGCTCTTTTAATAATTCTTTTCTTGAAAATTCCACATCTTGATGGAAGTGCAGCCTTGTGTCGTGCCAGATCCACCGCAGCAAACTGAGCCTTAGTTGGGAAGTGTTTACATCTACTTGATTGGTCTCATCACTCACATCCAGAGGAAACGAGAGCTTCAAATCCAGACCCGTCCGAGTACGCCTCGTGTTATCTACTCATTGTTAAAGCAGCTGCAGCCAAAAGACGCCTGCATGCTCGCAGTCAGAGTCATGTTTGTGGCATTTTGACCTCTGGCTCTGCTTAGATTACAGCCACATGCTCAGACCCTCAGAGACCCTCCTTCCTGAATCCTGCAGCAGATCTGGACTGACTGACTCACTTCACAGCCTTAAATGTGTCACAGTTTGTGTAAGCAGAGATTTTAGGCCTAAATCACCCAAATGGACTGCAGCTCTGGGAGGAAGTGACTGATGTTTGACCTCTGGTCCAACCCAAACCTGAGAGGTGTTTTTTAATAACTTTTATCAGTGAAAAGCTGATGAATTCTAACCAGTTTTCTGAGATCAACCCAGGTTTAAGGGGGTTGTTTTGTTTACAGATGGATGCAGGGCGCCTTAGGGTGTTGTCATGAAACAGCTGGTTTCCAGATGTGGAAAAAGGTTCACACAAACTAAACCCTAAAAAGTATTTTGGGATCAAAAGAGCCAAACTTTGACTTATGATCCCTTTAGTCTGAGAGTCATGTTCTCCTTTAGGACTGGTGCCAAACTTCAAAGGGTCACTAAAAACAGCTGAAACCTGTTGACTTTAGATTCTGTGAGGTGTTCTGAGTCGTGCCACCCATCCATGCGGTTTGTCCTCCTCTCCCAGGGCCACGGATGGCTGGGGTGAAATAAGGAGGTCGGAATGCGGAACCGGTGAGAAACGCAGCTGGTGAAGGAAGCAGAGCCGCTATCTGAGCCATGAGCTCCAGACTCATCCAGGACAACAAAGAAACAACTGTCTGAGCCGAACTCAGCAACAAAAACAGGGGAAAAGTCTCTTCGACACGTTCGACATGTTCTTCGACATGTTCAACTCAGACACGTTTTAGTCAAATAAATGAACTTTTACTCACTTTTCTCTGCGCTCGCGCCGTGGAGACTGGTCGCAGCCGCTAGAATGACGGCGCAGAGCGCGCAGAGAGCGGGGGGAGCCATGCTGAAGGCGGACGGAGAGCTGCTCGCTGTCGGCTCCACAATTCCCAAAAGTTCATCTGATTAGCAGTCCGTGCTGGTTTTCAGCATGGAAAAGCTCGCATCAGAGAGTGAGTCATGCGGAGGAGTCTGCGCCTTGTTTTAATAGCGCACACGCCCACGCTAAACAGTTCAACTCCTATGAGTCATTTCCTATGTGTACAGCTCTATTCTCTCTCTCTCTCTCTCTCTCTCTCTGCGCACAGGAAACTCCGCGCGCGGATTCGTTTGTTTCACGAGAAAGTTTCGTTTCAACCTCAGGTATGAAAGTTTTACATATTTCATATTGTAAGCACACATTCACCCCCCCCCCCCCCCCCCCCCCCCCCCCCC
>SSNR01000300.1:240369-267075 GCA_006937965.1 Callopanchax toddi
CCCCCCCCCCCCCCCCCCTCGTTTCTCCACAGTATAATCCGGATTTATAGTGTTCTCATTGTTATTACCACGCCTGTCGACGTCATCCCCTGCGCGTGCCAAAAAACACAACTCTTCTGGCGAGGAGTCTGAGAGGAATGAGGCAGAAACAGATGACACCAGTAAAATCAGACGCTTTTTAAGGGGAAATTAGACAAAACTTTATATGTGAAACACTTTTTAGCAGATTTAAAACTAAAATGTGTTTTTTTTTTTTCTGTTAAAAGCTGAGTGTCCCTGACTCAGGGTGGTGTTATTAATGTCTGGGGTTGGGTGTAGCCTGCTGCTGCAGCTCAAATATGCAATAACAAAGCCAGTGGACACAGCATCAGGCTCACCCCAGTCACAGGGTCGTCTAACGAGAACCATATCTGCACTTTCATGTGACGCACAGATATTAATGTGTTTAAATGAATGCCCAGTTAGTATTTTTACAACATGATGTCCAAATCATGCAGGAAGTCTGAGCTAAGGCTTCCCAAATGCCTAATATGTTTTTTTTCCCCTCTCTTCTCCTCCGCAGTCTTGTGAGCAGTGTGAACTGCCTTTCCCACAAGAACTAACGTCAAACAGACGCTAAGCAAACTCCCTGTAAATAGTTCACATCATCAAATTGGAGTGAAAACAAAAAAAAATGGGAGGGGGGGGCATGTTTTTGCACAGATGTTTTTGTACTCCGTTGTCACGTCTAACCTTTAGGAATAAAAGCACTCGAGGGGGACCTGGAGCTGCACTAAGGACACCCATATGAGATGACTTTCCACTGCAGTGATTTCATCAGTAATGAGGCACTATAAGCTGCAGATGTTGTGTCAAACTCTCCAACAGGAACCATGGCAACAGGATGAACACACACACACACAAGAGGAGTCTGCCCAAGGTGATCCAAACACTCCTGTATGTGCTGACCGAGTTCCAAGCTCGCTGATGTCTCTCAGGCATTGTTAATACTATAGCCTAAGCAAAGACGTAAGGCGAATCTGGCTGTTAGATTGGAAACACATTTAGCTTTAAACATGCAATCCTGCAGTCTGTAAGGGATGGCTTCTTTTAATTTAGAACTTTAGGCTTCAGTGGTCTCAAATGATTTCCATAACCAGCAGGACAAAACAGTTCAAAGAAACACTTCATTGTGATCAAGCACATTTCATTGCAGTTTTCTATACATTAAAAAGCTTAAAAGTTGGCCCGTTTTTGTTAAAAGTGAGAACGTGTAACATCAACCAGAACGGCTCGACGTGTGAAGTATCACTGAGTGTACAAACATCTGTGTTTATTAACTACACCACAACACTCTCAGTCAGATAGATCACTACGTTTGGTCGCTGAATGACAAGAACATGGTAAAACAAGTCTTTTCAACTGGAATAAAACGGGGATACACTCGGTCCATATCCCGAACATGTCTGCGTCTTTGACTAGGTCTTCTTCCTTCCCCTCTGTTGTTTTCCTCTCCTTTGGTTCGGTTTTCATTTTTCTTTATTTTGCTCCGTTTCTGTGCGACTTAGGTGATGTAGATGCGATGAAAGTCATTGGCTCCAAACGCACAGTTGCACTTGGGGCACTTCCTCTGTCGGGTGTCGTAGCGCATCTTCAGACATTCGTAGCAGAAAACATGGAAACACTTGGTGAGAACCGTCTCTTTGTCTCGCGTGTTGCAGCAGGGGCATCGCAGCTTGGCCTGAGGACAGATAAATACACGTGTGTGGGCCGTTACTGACATGCTAACACTTTTAGTACTGGGTGGTTTTATTTAAGGGTGTAACAAGTCACAGGTGTAAATTACTGAGAGCATGGGATTTCTGAGAAGGGTCTGTGTTTCCAAAACCACCACGAAATGGATGCAATTAGAATTTTGACTTTTTTTTCCTTCAGCTAAACAGTTGCATCCATGTTTAAATCCGTTTACTCTGTGAAAGGAATTATTTGGGACCAAACGTTTCTTTCTGTTCACCTTGTACTGATTGATCTCCTCCTGTAGGATCTCGTCTGCGTCAGAGTACACCTCCACCTTCTTCTGCTTCTCCAGCTTCCGCCTCAGCCTGGACAGATCCTCCTGGGAGGCCATGAGGAAAAGACTTGTTAGAGCTGGAACTAAATATTTTAACCAAAACCAAATGTGTTTAATCAGAACCTCGAGAGCCACTAATTCGATTTGGAGTAATATCCCCGGGAGTGGGGATTGGTCGTACCTGTGCTCGTTTCAGGTTGCTGCTCTCCCTCTCCCGGGCGGTGCGGTTCTCAGCCACAGAGACCTGGATCTCCTTTAGCTTGGCCTGTGTGTGTTCCAGCTGCACCTTCAAGTCCTCTGCCAGCTGCGCAGCCTCCACCGCCTGCAGCGAGGAAGGAAGCAGGAACACTCAATAAAAAAAATAACAATGAACATTTTGAGTGGTAAAGTGGTGGAGCAGTAGGTCTGGATAAACTGATACGAGGCAATTTTAAAATACTGAAATATTTTAGCTGTGTAAATTTGGTTTCTGTGTTTCAGGTTGTCACTTCGCATGTTGAATAAGGTAAAATCTCATCACATACTGTGGAAAACTGACAGCTATACCTACACAGTACTTTTGTTTTTTTATTATGAAGAAATTTTCATTTCTAACTGACAACGTCTGCATGTCCTGTTCTGCTGATACATTTCTTTTTCAATGCTTTTCTGCAAAATCGAGACCTATTTCCAAGTATTCCCAAACTCCTGAGTGGCGGTGTCCATTCAGTAGGGGAATAAGGAGTTTTTCCACTTACAAAGAGTAGAGAGGTCTGTAATTTTCATTGTAAGAATACCTCTACTGTGAGAGACAGAATTTAAAAAATCCAGAAAAATCACATTGTATGATTTTCAAATAATTAACTTGCATTTTATTCCATGAAATAAGTGTTTGATACAATAGAAAACAGAACGTGATGTTCGGTACAGAAACCTTTGTTACCAGTTCCAGAGGTTTCCTGTAGTTCTTGACCAGGTTACCATCACTGCAGCAGAGATTTTGGTCCAGTCAGACCTTCTCTAGATCTTTCAGAATTCAGGGCTGTTGCTAGGCAACACAGAGTTTCAGCTTCTCTAAAGGCTTTCTACTAGGTTCAGGTCTGGAGACTGGCTAGGACACTACAGGACCTTGAAATGCTTCTGGAGCCTCGTTAGTTTGCCTGGCTGTGTTTCAGGTCATTGTCTACTCTAGCACCGTCTTTGGCTGCAAAGACTGTATGTGACTGGAATACTTAACAAAACACCCTGAAAGTTGCAACTTTGACTTTTATTACTACCTTTAAATCTAAACTTCATCAGATCATAACTGACTGCTGCTCTTGTTGATCACACGTATTTATACACACACACACACACATGCATGCAGAAGAACCATTACATTTTAAAGCAGAGTGAAGGTGTGTATTAATGTATGTGCCCACATTTTTCAAATCCAGATTTTCTAAATAAGCCTGCCTTCTATTTTGTTTATGATGTTTTTACTTGTTCTTATGCTCCTTATTTGTTTTCGTATGCTCTAATGTATTTATGTTTTTGTTGCTGTTCTCTTGCACTATTTTCCAAGGCTCTGAGCCAGCTCGTTTGTAAATGAGAACATGTTCTCAAACATTTTACCAATTGTCCTGCTGAAGACCCAGTGCTGAAGACTCAGTGCTGAAGACCTGGTCATGATCTATTTTCAATGCTCTTACTGAAGGAAGGAGGTTGTTGCCCAATGTCTCCTTCCATCCTCTCCTCAATACGCTGCAGTCGTCCTGTCCTCATTGCAGAAAAACCCATGATGCTTCACGGTTGGGATGATGTTCTTTGGATTGTGCTCATCGTTTTTCTTCCTCCAAACACAGTGAGTGGAGTTTTACAACAAAGTTTTATTTTGGTCTCATCTGATCACATGACCTTCTCCCATGCCTCCTCTGGATCATCCAGATGGTCTCTAGTGAACTTCAGATGGACCTGGACATGTCCTGGCTTCAGCAGGAGGACCTACTGCAGGATTTTAATCCATGGTGCGTTACTATGGTAATCCACGTGCATTACTAATGGTAACCTTTGACCCCACAGTCCCTGCTCTCTTCAGGCCATTGACCAGGTCCTCCTGTGTAGTTCTGGGCTGGTTCCTTGCTTTTCTCATGATCCTTCATATGATTCTCCACCAGGCTTGATCTTGCATGAAGCTCCAGTTTGAGGGAGACTGAAGTTATCTGAAGAAAAATTTTCCAATTGCTCCAACAGTTGTTGCTTCTCACCAAGCTGTTAGCCTGTAGCCCATCCCCGCCTTGTGTAGATCTACAGTTTAGTCCCTGGTGTCCTCAGACAGCTCTTTGGTCTCCATAGTGGAGAGGGTGGAGTCTGATTGGTTGAGTTAGTGTGTGGACAGGTGTCTTTTATACAGGTAACCAGTTCAAAAAGGTGCATTTACAGGGAGTGCAGAATTATTAGGCAAATGAGTATTTTGACCACATCATCCTCTTTATGCATGTTGTCTTACTCCAAGCTGTATAGGCTCAAAGCCTACTACCAATTAAGCATATCAGGTGATGTGCATCTCTGTAATGAGAAGGGGTGTGGTCTAAGGAGGGATGCTGCCCTATGACCCAGATAAATAGAAGGTGAGGTCATTTATACAGGTGGAGGATAAGGACAAATAAACAGGTCTGTGAGAGCCAGAATTCTTGCTGGTTGGTAGGTGATTAAATACTTATTTCATGCAATAAAATACAAATTACTCAAAAATGATTCAGTGTGATTCTCTGTATATTTCTTTGTTCTGTCTCTCACAGTTGAGGTGTTCCTATGATGAAAATTACAGATCTCTCCTTTCTTTAAGTATTATACACAATACCTAACCCATGCCTGCATGGGACAACAACACCGTGTACGATAATAATAAAGATAAATAAGAGATAAAAGGATGAGATCCAGATCTAATACAGTTTCATTAAACTGACATTAAACATTAAATCTCCAAGCTCCTATTTAAATGAACAACAAACATCAGCAGCTGACATCAAAACCTTTAGGGTTCTAGGTACAAATCCCTTAGACGTCAGTTAAAATCGTTAAGAATCTGAAGGAGTTATTCTGTTCCAGAGCCCGTTTTCTCTGTAGAGACTCAATCTCAAAACGGTTGTTTCATTTAGCAGAAATTTGTGTTTCTTGGAGCTGAAATGTAAGAATTTAATGGCTCATCTCACCTTCCTCTTGTTGAGTTCCAGTGCTTGTGTTCGGACAGCCAGCTCCTTCTCCAGAGCAGCCAGTGTGCTCTGAAGGACTCCTTCTTTTTCTTCAAGTTTCTGCACAACCAGCAGCTGGGCATCCACCTTGAAGAAAGAAGCAAAAGCAGATGCTTCCCTGCTCAGTAACGCACACAGAAAACCATCCACGCTGCGTTTATATGAAGAGACATTACACCTCACCTGTGTTTTGAACGTAAGAACTTGGTCAGCCAGCTCCTCCTTCTCCTCCTTCAGCAGCTTGTAGATCTGGTTGGATTTGATTCGCTCACTCATCAGCTTGAAATTAGCATCATCTTTCTCCCGTAACTGCTGCAGCAGCCGGCTGTTCTGCTCCTGCATGTCTTCAAAGGCCTGCCCCGTTACATCCATCTCACTCAGCAGAGCCTCCTCCTCCTTTAAAGACAAAAACGTGTTAGTGATCAAAAGGAAGCGAGAAGTTTCTGGAAACACATCCGCTGACATCACAGAATGATGTTTAAGAACATGTGCATCTTATCACGTGAAAATTAAAAATGGCCTTTATAATCCCAGTGAGATGATTAATTTTATCACATCATTTATTAAAAAAAAAAAAAAAAAAGGTTTCCTCATCTTGTAGCTCAGCTTCATGTTTTCCCAAATGTTCATACAGTAGAAGCTGTGCTTAATTTCTGCTTTGTGAAGTGACATTTTAATGCAAGACAGCAAAACTGGATATCAGGAGAATAAGAGTTCACACACCTCAAGCTTAGAGTGAACTACAAACAAACAGCTGCTGTTGAATATGAGCATGCTTTGATTTTAGTTTGAAACTGGTATGAGAAGGTAAGGAACACTGGACCTTTGATTACAACAGAAAATATCTGAAATAAATGTCAAAACACCAAAGATCTTTACTAAAAAGGAGGGATTAGTAGGGAGGAGGTTTTCTTAATGGTCACAAATTCTGCAAAATTCACATTCTAAAAGATCTTTTAACAGTCATATCTAAGACCCAAAAGTGAGAAAATATTTTCATCGTTTTCACTTCCTGATTCTCATTTTTGGGAAATGTGTTTTGAGCTAATGCTAAAATGGCTGGTTTCTAAATCTTTCCCCTGCTGACGTCAAGAAGGGAAAAGACCACTCCTCTCTAGAGGACAGAGCCAATCAGAGCACCTTTGTCTACCTGAGCCCACCCCGCCCTTTAAAAACCACGGGAGCGCTCATCCTCACAAACGTTAGCAAACAGTCATGGTGAAGCTACAAGCAAAGCACGGTAGTTACTTCATAGATGGTTGATCAACGAGCACAAAAGTCTTTTTTTACTCCCTTCATCTGAGACCCTGAAGACCCACCAATGTCTCAAAATGCAAAGAGAAGAGAGATGGCTTAGAGAAGCTCTGCTCCCCAACTGCCCCGCCCATTTGAAAGGAAAGTTTATCTTCAGGAGGTTTGATGAGGGGTGGAAGAACAACAGCTGTACTTAAAGTAAGGGTCAGTTTGACCAATGCAGAGCTTTGACCTGTTACTGAGATGTAAAAGAAAAGATTCAGTGGATAGAACGTGATGAATATGAGACCTTTAAAGGTTAGAAACAAGAATTAAAAACTGATGATGACCACTGCAGGAAGGCAGACACAAACGTGATGTTTGTATATTTATGGCTCTTTTCTTTAGCTCAAAGTACCGTATTTACCCGCATATAAGACGAGGTTTTTTTCATTGAAAACAATTTGAAAAAGGGGGGGTCGTCTTATTATCGCGCCCTAGTTTTTACGGCGGAGGGCGCAGGCTTTTTAGTCAAAGCGGCAGGAAGCAGCTCAGACCGCGAGCGGTTCCAGAGGTCCGGGCCTGGCCTAGTCCAAAGTTACAGGTTTACTAGTACTGAGGATTAAAATGTCCAGACCCAGCAGGTGTTTTCAGCAGCAGACTGTACAGGTGAGGGCTTGCATCGCTCGCTCGATTCACACGCATTCTTCCTCAGAACCTCATCCATCTCACCGTTCTTTGTATGCACCCGACACACACACCTACACACACACACACACACTCTCCCTCACACATACAGCGGGTTTGCGTGTGTGTCTGCGCAATAATTGCGCAACAGCGGGTTTGTGTGTGCGCGCGATCATGGCGCAAAAGTGGGTTTGTGTGTGCGCGCGATCATGGCGCAACAGTGGGTTTGTGTGTGTGTGTGCGCACGATCATGGCACAAAAGCGGGTTTGTGTGTGTGTGTGCGCGATCATGGCACAGCAGCCGGTTTGTGTGTCTGTTCGTTCATGGCGCAGCTGTGTGTGTGTGTGTGTGTGTGTGTGCATTTTGCCGCAGCAGCGTGTGTGTATAAACAAGCTTCCCCTACATGAAAACTCCATCTCAGCTCCACAACTGGATGTGAAGTTCATCAGTGTCTGATGATCGCAAAGTTGCACAATCTGACCGTGAAAGCTCCTGTCAGCAAAGGTGCGTTCGAGATCAGTACGGTGGACTGGTGGACTAGTTGTGTGCACCACTGTTAATAAGCAAATATTAAAGCAGTCTGGAATTATTAGTAGCATTAGTAAAATTTTCTCAAAATTTCAATAAAAATTGTTTCTTTAAAAAGTGAATTTAGTCTTTTTTTCTGAAGATTAGTCTTGAAAAGGGGGGGTCGTCTTATAATCAGGGTTGTCCTATATTCGGGCAAATACGGTAAGTTCCAACTTTTCTATTTTGTTTTTCATATTTTTGCTAGGTGACACAAATTAGTGTGATTATCTCATTATCTCTCAATTGCAGAACAGGGAGGAAAAAGCCCATAAAGTGACACACTTTTAACTCTGACTCACAAAATTACCAGGCTCTTCAAAGGACAAACATCTTAAATTTGTTTTTTTTCGACACACAAAACTATGATCATTTTATTAAAAACTTTCTACATTTTGGTTCAAGTTGATCCTTTACAAACCAAGGACGGCTTGTAAAGACTGAGATGAGCTCACAAACAGCTTGTTTATTAGATGGTTTTGGCACTCTATAAACCCTGGCAGCTGACAAACACTCTGACTTCACAGCAGTCGAGTTTACAACAGATGCAAAGTCGGGTATTAACAAGCCGAGCCATTCGTCATCGGAACCGGCTGGGTTCTACCTTTAGTTAAATGTGCTCTGCTAGACCTGCCAAGCATGACGAGCTGCAGAGAAATCACAACCTAACATCTGCTGAAACACAAAATATGAGTGTTAAAGGACCCACCTATCTGGGTGACAAGTGAGCAGAAAATGCGACACATATCAAAAAATAACCACCTCTGACATTAAGGTCAAAAGAAGTTTAATAACTGTGTGACAAGAGGAGACTTCATTGTTGTTTCTGTGTAAAAAGACTTACAATGACTTCAGCAACATCTGACCTCAGACCCTTTCATCATCCACTCATTTTTTCCCCTTAATTTTCTTAATAATCACATTTTTTTGACATTTCAACTTTTTAAGTAAATTATAACATCAGATCCGAGAGCTTTGGATCATTTCCAATTTGTTTTTATTGTTTTTCCCTTTAAACAAAACCTCTGAAACAAACTAACAACTATCAAAACTAAAAGCAAGTTAAATCCTAGAGTCAAAGGGGGACCCAGATTTGTTTAATGCGTTACAAACAGCATCGACAAGTTCAAAATGTTACCAGTGGGATTAGATTAACATACTCAGCTGATCCAATCAAATTCACACCAGGTTTCAGTTCCTCCTCAGTTGTCTACGATTAGGAGAAGTTCGTTCTCAGGCAAATGTGATACTGACTGTACTAGTTTCACTCGTAACACAGCTGGTAGTTTATATGCATCTTGGGTGCCGTCCCAGAGGCTTAAATAGAACGTTTATGTAGAGCAGAGGGGTCAGATCTCTATTCTCGTATTTTAATGAGCTAACATACCTGTTTAGTGGCAGCCAGTTTCTTCTGCAGATGCTCAATGGTCTCTTCTGCCACACGGATCTTCCTGAGGGCATCCTCATCAGCTAGCTTCTTGCTCTCCTTCCTCTCCCTCTCCTCCAGCTCTCGCACACGCATCCTCAAGTCCTCCACCTGCACCGTTCACAACCAGGGCTGGACTTTCAACATGTATTTTCCACACGTTTAAATATCGTGTGATTGAAGACATGATTAGGAAGATAAAGGAAGAACAAACCTCCGCTTTAGATTTGCGCTCAGCTGCCATAAGCTGCACTTTGTCTCTTTGCTCCTTTGGAGCAGATTTATACATGTCCAACAGGAGCTTCATCTCTTTCTGGGACTCCTGGGCTTTCCTGAAAAGGTAAATAAGAAAAGTAACTAAAGTTTCTGAAATGTGTTTTATATGCAAAAAGACAAGATTAGCAAGCAATAAATGCTACAGCAGACTACCACCATCCAACGCACACTGGGTGACTGGATGAGGGGAAGAGAGGTTGTCTACTGATCAGGAGATCAGGGTTGGCCTCCATGATGGAGTTTCCAAAACATCTCTAACTGCCAGCAAGGATTCTCATTAGGTTTTCTTGTACTTTTGGCTGCTTCATCACTCAACTACAGTTTGACTATTTGTGTTTTTTTTTTTTCTTGTTTCTTTGTTTAGGCCTATTTAGACATAAAAGGACTCCTAAACTTAAGGAATGAATCAGTCTTGTGTCTAACTTCGTCACTTTAACAGCAGCTAGTTACCAGCCACCTGTCACAAAGACAACCTAACAGTTTGACAGGATGAAACGGTACTTTAGTTCAAACAACAAATAATAATAATAAACAAATAACAATATTTCCTAAAGATCTATTAGCTGAAAACTTGAGATACAACTGATGATAAACCTAAGAATGATGCATCCTGTTCCAGATTGTTGCTGAATTTTTCTGTTTTTTTTTTTTGGTTTGTTTTTAAAGACGTGGCTTTCAGATACGGTTCATCTGCTGTAAACCTCGCCTTTCTCCACTTATCCAGGTCTGGGTCGCGGGGCAGCATCCCAAGTCAGGCATCCCCGGCCATCCTCAGCTGGGACGCCCAGGCGTTCCCCAGCCAACCTGAAGATGGCTTTCCTTCAGCTTGTCCTGGGTCGACCCGGGCCTCCTGCTGGCAGGACATGCCCAAAACACCTCTAGAGGGAGGCGTCCAGGAGGCATCTTAACCAGATGCTCGAACCACCTCAACTGGCTCCTCTCAATGTGGAGGAGCAGCGACTCTACTCCGAGTCCCTCCTGGATGTCCGAGCTTCTTACCCTATCCCTAAGGCTGAGCCCGGCCACCCTGCGCAGGAAACTCATTTTGGCCGCTTGTATCCGCATTCTTGTTTTTCGGTCATTACCCAAAGCTCATGACCATACAGTAGGTGAGGATTGGGACGTAGATCGGCTGGTAAATAGAGAGCCTTGCTTTCTGGCTCAGCTCCTTCTTCAACACAACAGACCGGTTCAGCGTCTGCATCACTGCAGACGCCGTCCCAATCTGCCTGTTGATCTCCAGCTCCCTCCTTCCCTCACTCGTGAACAAGACCCTGAAATACTTAAACTCCTCCACTTAGGGTAGGACCTCTCTTCCAACTCGGAGTTAGCAAGCCACCTTTTTCCGGTCAAGGACCACGGTCTCAGATTTGGAGGTGCTGATCCTCATCCTAACCGGATATTTCTTTTATCCTCTACTCTCCTTATATTTTAAAGCACAAACAGCACAATAAGCTGTCATGGTCAAATACAAGGTACTGAAAATAATTTAAAACACAAGTCCAGAAAAAAAACTTTAGCAGGCCTTTAAAAAGTCTGAAAACTGAAGATCAAGATCATTTGAATAAAAATACAATAAAGGGGTCCGACTGCTTGGAAGCAATGTATAAAGAAATCACAAGAAATTAAAAACTTTTGCACAATCCTGTCAAATATTTTCTCTTGTTATAAAAAATAAATATGTACTTGAGCTCCACTCTGAGCATCTTCAGCGTATCCGAGTCCTTCCTCTTCAGCTCGTCACTGCGTTGCCTCTCCCTCTCGCGCTCCCTCTCTCGTTCTCTCTCTGCCTCTCTTTCCCTCTCCCTCTCTCGGGCCCGCTGTCTTTCTAGTTCCTTCCTCCTCTCCTCTTCTTCCTCCTGGTCTTCATCTTCCTCTTTTTTAACATCAGAGCTGTCACTCGTCTCCTCTAGAATCAAAACCCCGGTGTCTCCACTCTGACAACGTAGCTGTCAATAAAAAAATATTTGTTTTAAATCACAATTATAGGATGGGTTTTGCAAAAACAACCTTTTAAATGAAACAACGCGAGCATTCATCAGAAAACCACAATGCCTACCTTATTGATCTCCATCTGCGTTTCCCGCAGCTTCCTCTTGTAGCGCTGCACATCGCCTTTCAACTGTAGGTTGTGGTTTTGAAGGCTGCTGATTAAGTGTCGCATCTCCCTGTTGATCGGTCCTGAGCGTACAACAAGAAGAAGATTCAACAGGAAGTACAGTCAACGAGCGATACGGCTTTGAGTCAGTCATCATTATACAACTGCATTATAAAGCTGGAAATTACCATTTCAAAAGCATGTTGCACAGAAGTGACATCACCATACAAATGATGACATATGTACTGTTTACATCAGCTATCTTACTGCAAATAGGTGTGAATTTTTGCATATTTCTTGCATTTACTAACAGACAGACTTCCTGCAGAGCGATGATTGTTTAGACAGATTAATGTAGCTTTGAGGTCAAATGCTGGTGAAAACTGTGAGGTTTCTGCAGCTAAATAATAAGGCTGAGAGTCCTTTAGTTGTATGCCGCCACAGATTTGGTGATCCTTCTCCATTACTTTGAAATAAAAAGCAACGTTAACGGCTACACAGTTCCTGGCTGACTGTAATAAAATATGTCATTACTGTGAGGCAGATTTCACACACACACCATGTGTGTTTTATCAGCATCTCTTAGCGCTCTCCAGCAAGATTATAAAATCCAAAGTGTACCCAGATGTCTGCTTCGTGTATTTTATTTCTTTTTAAACACACTGCTGTGTTTTATCCAACATCAGTAACGTTAGAATATTTGAGCTAAATGTAACAACTTTAACAGTTTAATTTTATTCCTTCTACTTTTTAACGTTTTAACATCCACACCAGGAAAAAAAATCTGACAATAATTAGTTTTTCTTCATTCAAAACTTTAGTGGTTATATAATAATATTATATATTCTACCAAGGGTGACTATTGTTTATAACATTAATAGCTATTTTAACACACATCTTTTCACCATCTGATCATGTATTTTGTCCACAGCTGTTTTATTACTTTGTAATTTTTATACTTTAACTTGGGTGCTGGATGCCCTCTATCTAGGAAACAGAATAACTGCATGTCATATGGTCGGTTATTTTTATGTCCTTGACCATTTCATAGTTTGAACTCAAATGCTGGCTGCATTATATGATTTTAGCACCATCTCTATATGGTAATCATCTTTCTTTGATTATTTCTATGCAGTTATTTTGTGTCACTTTCAAACTCGGTTGAATTTTGTGGCTGCATTAATGCATTCACATTAAAGTCAATATACACCCTTAAAAAACAGTAAAGGAACACACTGAAAACACATCAGGTGTTGCTGGATATCCATACTGATATAGAATAAAGGATGCTACATTGTTTGCTGAAAATGATCAACCAACAGAGGCTGAATTTTAAGTCACCAAGAAATTTACTCTGATAAACTGATGCAGTCTGATGATCTAAACATGATGTCCCGTCCCAGAGACGTTCTACTGGATTCAGGTCGGGCCAACATGGAGGCCAGTCAATGGCATCAATTCCTTCATCCTCCAGGAACTGCCTGCAGACTCTGACCACATGAGTATGAAGCACCAGGAGGAATCCAGGACCCAATGCACCAGCGTAAGGTCTAACATAGTGTCATCGTAATCCTGTACAGGTCTGTGTGTCCCTCCATGGATTTGACTCCTCAGACCCGTCATGCTGAACAATGTTGCAGCAGCATAACGTTCAAAGTAAACCTGCTCTCATCTGTGAGAAGCACAGAGCACCAGTGTTGGACTTTCCAGTTCTGGTGTTTTCTGGTAAATGCCAGGGGAGCTCCACAGCACCAGGCAGTGAGCACTAGAGGACATCTGTCCCTCCGGACACCCCTCATGAAGGTCTAATGGTTTGGTCAGAGACATTACACCAGTGGCCCCTGGAGGTCACTTTGTAGAACTCTGGAAGCACTCATCATGTTCCTCCTGCACAAAGGAGCCCACTGCGGTCCTGCTGATGGGTTAAAGACCTTGGACGACCCTATCCAGCTCTCCAATAGTAACTGCCTGCTCCAGGAATCTTCTTCGTGTTCTGAAGACTGAGCTGAGCGACACAGCAACCCTTCTGGCAATGACACATATTGATGCTCCATCCTGGTGGAGTTGGACTGCCTGTATGACCACTGTAGGGTCCAGGTATCACCTCATGCTACCAGTAGTGACACTGACCCGTCAAATGCAAAACTACTGAAAGTGTGTCAAAAAGATGAACAATAGCCTGTGACCTCCGCCTGCAAAACTATTCCTGTTTTTGGGGTCGTCTCATTGTTGCCCCTGTTGTTAATTTCATTAACACCAAAACAGCTGACAGTGATTAACAACCCCTTTGGTACTGAACTGATCAGATCAATATCCCAGAGGCTTCACTGACTTGATACCAGACTCTGATTAATTAATGTTCCTTTAATTTTTTGAGCAGTGTATTTCCAACACTCTTTATAACTTAAAGCAGCACTCTGGATTATTTCAGCAAGAGAGCAGTTTTTGAATCTAACGTCCAAAGACTCCTCCTCAAAACATCTCGACACGCGCGTCCGGTCGCGTGTGCGCGCGTGCACACGGCGCATATACGTTGCGGGCATGAACTGTACAGCTCAGTGTGTAGGGTTTAATCACTCACAGTTCACAATCTTATTCCAATACTACGAGGGTCTGATGAGCCCTCTCTGTCCCTGCTGCTTCTGATATTAGCTCTGTTAGCAGAGAGCTGCTGCTGGACTCTGAAGCTGAACTTGACTCGGCCCTGGATGAACTTTCTGACCAAAATAAACGCATAATCCTGTCAAGCCTTGCCATTCTGTGAGGTGAAAGGTTTAAAAATAAAAATAAATCCATCTTTATCTGGAGAATGGGTAGGTTTTTAGTAGAAATGAGCCGTGAGTCCTCAGTGAACGAGCTGTGGCAAACAGAGAAACACACGGAGCGTCCTGTACGAGAGCGCCCCCTACTGGTACAGGTTTGGTCGATGCGCGTGCATGTTGAGAGAATGCAGAAATTTGAATTTCATTGGCTGAAAAATGTCGGCGGCAAGAAATAATGGAAAGGGGTCTCTAGGAGGAAGGAGGGTCTTCATCAGAATGACAGATGTTGTGGAACTCAACCCATAGATCATAGTTTAGACCTGAAATATCATTTAAAACATTTAGAAAACTTTGATACAGAGAAAAATAATCCAGAGAACTGCTTTAATCCTCAAATTATTTTAAATCAAGGCTTTTATGAGAAACTATAACTGTAAAAACGTATATAACAGCAGGTTTGTAGTTTAGCTGTGAAGCATGTAACCTCTCCTCACAGACTGATGTAATGTTGTGTTTGGATCAAGTACCTGCTTGCTCGTTGGCTGCCAGGTTCTGCTCAAACTCGATGCGCAGCATCTCATACTCTTTGCGCACCTGAGCCAAAGTGTCCTCCAGCTGTATGACCTCAGTCCGCAGCTTCTTCTGAAGAGACAGCTCGTCACTCTGAATGGGTGAAAACAGCAGAACACTGGTAAACGTGTTGCTGCGGTGTTATAATAACAAAGGAGAAAAGGTGGAACATCTCATCTACTGGACGCTGAAACAAACCATGCGATATGTTTTATTTTTATCATCTAAAAACAAATAAATCCTGTCAGACTCACCTCCATGTGCTCAATCTGACGAAGGTGTGCGTTCTTGGCAGTCAGGAGGAGAGCCCGAGCCTCATCCAGCTGAGTTTTGACCCCAAGAGATTCATTGTAGAGCAGAGAGAACTGAGACTGCAGACATTTGTACTCTGAGGTTTCTTTCACAACCTCTTCAGGGATATTACGCAAGTCCATCTGAAAAATAAGATAAACATTAATAAGTCCAGAACAATCTAAATCTGTTAATATAACATCAACAAGAAATCACCTGTCCAGAACATGAAACAGGTTGTCCTCATAAAGGAAACGACTGTTTTTACCTTGAGCTTCTCACTCTCCCTCACAGCCTCCTGGAGCTCCACCTGCAGCTTCTCCAGCTCTGCCATGCGGCTGTTGGCCAGCTCCTGGTTGTGCTCCAGCTCTGCATTGAGACTCTCAAACTAAAATAACAACATCATTATTTTACAAACACACAGATGTGTCATAACTATTAAAATCAGACAAAAACGTGCAATGGGGTAGCATGGAACTACCCTCCTACTCACCTTCTGTATGTTTAGAGTTATCTGGCCTCCAGCTAGCCCTCCTGAGCTGCCGGTGCTGCTGTATCCAGATTTTAGCTGTCAACAGTAAAATGCATTAAAAAGAAGAAAACTTCGACTTGAAACCATTTTACCACTTTACGGGGAAAGGGGGAAGTGATTTGTGGCCACATACGTATATACCACAACATAATTTGTTCTTCGGTATTTTGAAGACATTATATAACCCACACAGCTACAGGATACAGATTAATAAACATTTACAATAAAGTTTTGGATAAATCAGTGAGTTCCTGGTATGATCACAGTCATCACACCAAATCATCGTGGCGTGTTTGAGCCTGTCGGCCATTATGATTTACCAGAATGTTGACATTAAGATCAATGTGGGTCCAATGTATTGGTTAATTTATTTATTAGTATGGAGAATATACATGGTACTTATATTAATTTGGGAAAAAAAAATGTTTTTCATATATTGTGCAGCATTGTTAAACCCCTACTAAAATGTGATCTCAACAGAACCCTTCACAGAGATCCTTACAGTAAAAGCTACACTGAAACCACTCTGTGTGGAATAATAACGAGTCCGTTTCCAGCATTTCCTGCCCTTTACCACCAGGACTGTGAGTTAAAGTGTGTTCAATTTAAAAAATGGGAGACTACTATTGTGAGACAAAGTCCAAATGTGTGTACATCACATCCTCTCACCTTCTATTTTCATTTTCAGATAAAACTTATGTGAATATATTCATTCTGTTAGGTCAGACTTTGAGGCGATCATGGCTCAGGGGAAGAGAAGTTGTCCACTGATCAGGAGATCAGGGTTCAAACCCAGGCCCAAAGCATGTGTCAAAGTATCCCCAGGCAAGAATCCTCAACTGCCTTCCAGGTGTTGTGAAACTGGCTGCCCTCTGCTCCTCAGGGATGGCTCAAATGCAGAGAACAAATTCCACTACGTTTTGCTGTGGGATAAATGTATGTGGCCTAGGGCTGCCACAAACAATTATTTATAGTCGACTACTGGTAATCACAGATTATTTTTGCAATTAGTCGATTAATCGGATCATGTGTACATTGGCCATGAAACATACAGCTGCTCTTATCAAGCTACAGCTTGAAGTGTTTAAGGTACGTGCCAACTAAAAATAAAGACAGGATGATAGTTTATTAAACTTTTAATTAAATTTGCAGCTTGTAGCAACAAACAAACTTTTTTCTTTAACTGTAGCATAAAGTGCAACATTCCTGTAAGTGTTCAAAACTGCCATTTGCTTCACGGAGCTGCAGTACAGTTTTGCTCATCTGGTACCAAACCACAGCACGAAGGTTTGCTCTGCAGAGCTGCCACACAGCACACATGTGCGTCAAGAACAGAAAGGCAGACAAGGCAGTAGAAGGTACAGTGGCAGTTTAACAACTACTAAATTCATCGCCGACGATTTTATCAGTCAACGTAATGTGGCCACAAATCACTTCCCCCTTTTCCTTTAATAAAAGTAACTGGCCTGATATGCAGTGATGCTCAGAGCCTTATAAAAAACAACTTGTGTACAAGAGTAACAAATCATGAGTGTATTCCTTGTGGACATGTGCATTCACACTCATAATAGTAGAACAGAAACATGTTTAAAACAGATAAAAACAAACCTGCTCCATGGCTTCTGCCAAGTGTTTGTTGAGCTTTTGTTCCCTGTTACGGAGTTTATCAATGTCCCACTGAAGGTCCTCTACTGCCGTCTCCATCTCAGACACTTTAGTTTCTGCACTGGTCACTTTGTCCACCAACTCATTGTACTGCAAAAAAGCAAGGTGCGATAAAATTTTTTAAATCATCACAGATATACATCCATTTGAAGCATGCACAATGGCATAAATATCACTAGATGCACACACCTTTGCATTTACACTTACAAATACTCAACATACACACCGACAACTATTTAGGGGAAGAAATTCGTACCTCCATGGACATTTTGTGGTGTCGTCCCTGCAGGAGGGTGGCTAGATCTCGCAGTCGGATGTGATCATCCAGCAGGGTGTGGTTCAGACTGATGTCAGACTGACTGTCATCCTCACACACTGCTCATGAAGATCAACAGTTACACAAAATCAGAAAAACTAATGTATGTCAGAAGCCCTGCATATGCTGCCTACAATACTAACATTTAAGACCAAGTTGGCAGCAAGTAATTCATCCAGACATAGAGTATTAAAAATGACTTTACTTTTCAATTTATGAATGACATGAGTCCCAATATTTATTCTATATAAATGTGTTATTAGAGAGGGTAGACTGATAGTTACCTGAAGCCTGGACCGTTCTGCACATGTCATTGATGCAACTGTGCAGCCTGTCAAAGACTCGCACCAAGTGGGCGATGGCTTCTTTGCTAAACAGCATGCGGTCCTGCAGGTGTAAGGAAAGTTCCTCCTCGCTGCTCTGCTCCAGCGTGGTCAAAAAACCCTTAGCATTCTCACTTAAGGGAGGAAGAGGTGGTGATACATCTGGACATAACATCAAGTTGTTAGAATCAAAAGGAAACCAAAAAAAGCAATGACATTTATGACCTAAATCTCTATTCCTCAGTCTGAGACAGGGCGGCTGAAGATAAACAGCAGAACGTGTTTCTATTAGTGGAACATGTGACAGACATTTGAGATGATTTTTTCCAACAATAAGATGATTTTAATTTAAAATATCAGTTTGATATAACTTGCCTGCTGTGAGGCCTTTTGGCAAGGTCTTTACACACAGATAGTCATAAACATTATTTTTAATGATCTGCTAGACGGATGTGTGATATATTAGGTGGGGAAAAAACTAAGTGAACATCGTCATTTAAATTTTGTTTGCAAAAAATGAAAAAGAAATAGTAAAAATCAGATTACAGCAGCAAACACCAGTGAGAAATCTTTTACAAAAACAACAAAAAGCTGCTAACCAGTTTTTGAATCCTGTGGTGGTTCTGCTGGTGTCATCAACTCATCTGAGCCTGCAGGAGGAGATGGATGCAACACCTCCTGATGGTCTTCCTGTTGATTCTCTTGCTGTTGATGTTCTGGGTGCTCAGCCTCACTCTGGGCCTCTGGTAAAGGAGGAGGAGGAACTATAGCGTTTGGTGAGGCCAAGCCGACGTTGATGTTCTCTGTAGGTGTGGCATCAGGGAGTGGTGCTGAGGGTGGAGCAGGACCAGATGATGCTGGTGCTTCTGGCTCGATACATTTGCGCAGGATATTTACATTTTCCTCCAGCTGTAAATCAGAGAGAAGAAGATTAAACAAACTCTTACTATCCAAAAAAGGGTTTTAAATAAAGGCAACTGGACTTATTTGGTTCTTTGAAGACGTTTCACTGCTCATCCGAGTAGCTTTGTCAATTCTGTATGTAGTCAAGAAGAGAGAAACTTATATACTGCTTATCTTCCTCTGTCTGTGACACACCTCCTTCTACCCCCTTGGGGTAACTCTTACTATGAATTTAGACTCTTTCTTCATTATATTTGTCAGTTCAAAGCAGTGGTTCCCAAACTTTACAGCTTCATAGCCTAAAAATAACGACATAGACTTGTGAGCCTGAAAATCTCAGGTTGGACTATACAAACATTATTAAAAGCAAAAGCTTCATGAAAACTGAGCTTCAACTCACATTAAAATCCATGTGTTACAATTATTTTAACTTTTATGAGAATATTTTCTCCAATTTATTTGATTTTTGGAAATCATCAAGATCCCTAACTTAATGCTTCATGACCCACAGCAGGGCTCCAACCTCGACTTTAAGAACCGCTTCTTTAAAACAACCAATACTGTGATTCTTCCACAGATGGAGGAAAGAGCAAACATCAAGACAATTGGACAGCAGCTACTTTTCCTGTAGTATTAATCTGGCTGATTAAATTGGCCAGTAATGTTTATATAAAATTAGTTCATTGTGTAAGCTCACACTGCACAATATCCTGTCATGGTCAGGTGTAAGACTGGACAGAAAAAGTTGAAAAAGCAACCAATGTCTTTAAAAAAACTTTGAAAGACCCTCAGAGTACCTGGACTAGTTATCAAACCACTTTAAATGATTACAAGAAAATCTGTCTGACTGGAAGCAAAGTATAAAGAAATTAGGGATGGTTTAAAACTTTTGCATAGCACTGTACAACAAGTAATTCTGTACCTGTGACCAGTAGCGATTGACAATCAGGAGGGTGGTGTCATCAGTGGCTTGTCTCTTCTCCAGCTTTTCGATTTTTTCTCGCAACTCATCTTCCATTGCTTGTCTCTGCTCCAAGCGCTCACACAGCTTCTTGTTCTTGAACTGGAGTACCTTCATGTCCATTTCTTCCTGTAAAACATCAACAAACATCCAAGGGATTTTACAGGCTCTAAATATTAAATATGCTAAAGAACTCCACAGCAATAAATGCACTACAGAATGGGTCATTGTGAAGGGACTGACCGTTGAGGAGACTCCAGCTATTCGTATTGGTTCAATCAGTGTGGTGGTGGTCTTCTCCTCTTTCTTGCTCTTCTTCTCAGGTGGGCCAGGAGGACTGTCCCCTCCGGAAGGGCGCTTTCCTCCCCCAGCGCCGGACATCTTTCCTTACCCTTCATAGAGATCAAATAACATGAAACGTTTAATGTAGTTTTAACAAGTTACGGACGGAATCAAGCAACTCACGAATAGAGCTACTAGCGATTTAAACATCAATTTTCCTAAACAGGACCACCGTTTTACAGCTACATGTTAGTAGAAGTGTACAACGTCTTCTTGTTGTTCTTAGCCATCGTTTTAAAGAAAAGAATAGCAATTTAGCTAATGCTAAATCTCGGGTTAGCTATACAGCGCTCTTTGTCCAAAGCATTAAATAACGTGTGGACTATTGGTTCATTTACTAACTATCACTAAACAATGAATACTTTCTGCAAATACATTTTACATGTACAGAAGTGCAATGAATGAAAAAATAGACGTCACGCACCTTCGCAAGGAGCGACTGAAATATATTTTAGAACATCCGAAGATGCAGCAGGAAATGACGACAGCTTTTCTTCTTCTTCTACGTTTTATTGAACGCTCAAAGCTATTTTGCCACCTAGTGTTCATATATACCTCCGTAAAGTTTTAAACAAATTAACCTATTTAAAATAATATTAGTACAATAAAATACACGGGATTGACTTTATCTATACGAAAGGTTCAATAAAAAGTTAAACCGCTGAGTCATTTGTTGTGTCAATGCCAGAAAACTAAGAAAACCATACATTTTGCATTCTCCTTTATGATCACAAGGGGGCGGTGTTGCTACATCCGATAATAACCGGCCGGCGGCTTAAACGACTTTAAAGGAATTTGACCAGAATGTAAACAGTGCTCAGGTCTTTGCCAACAGCAATCTCTGTATGGTTTCACGATAAACAGCCCGACCTGCTAAATGGCCTTTTTAAACTGATTCCGGATCCGTCTCCTTCTCGCTGTTTGGTAAGTAGCTTCCTGTTCGGTCATTGAACCTGCTGCCGCAACAAGGCCAAACCAAAGACGCATTCACCTCTCTGAAATGAAGGATAAACAGCTTGTTTCTTTATAACTGTATAATGTGAAGTCTTGTAGTGGTTATTGACGAGTCTCGGGTCAAGTCTGTTGTCTAGAATTAAACTAAACGAAACAGCAACAGCCTTATCAGGAGTTAGCTCAAGTGGTTCCTGGTCAAAACAAGCTGTACTTTGACATGTGATCGGGGTTGTTGCTATAGATTCATCATGACCAAGGACATCGTTGTTGGAGATGAGTTACCTGACTGGGTGGGAGCTAAGGAGTTTTACCAGAAGTATGACCCCAAAGAGGTGATTGGCAGGTAAGTCCAGACAAGCAGCATTCCACTTGACCCCCTGCCTGGTGCTCAGATGGTGATGAGAACATGATGTTCTTTTGAATGGCTGCGGTGCATCAGGGGTGTGAGCAGCGTGGTACGCAGGTGTGTGTACAGACACACAGGTCAGGAACTGGCTGCGAAGATTATTGAGATCACAGCGGAGAAGATGACAGCCCAGCAGCTGCAGGAGGTGAAGACCTCCACCCTGAAGGAGATCCAGGTCCTCAACATGGTGAAGGGGCACCCCTCCATCAGTATGTTGACAATCTGCTCATAAGGAATTCAGGAATACTTTGATTTTATTTTTTGTTTATGAAAACTTAACACTGTTTTGTGTTTTTCTGATTCCCTTTAGTCACACTCATTGATTCCTATGAGTCCACCACGTTCATATTTCTAGTGTTTGACCTGTGAGTATGAAGAAAAGGAGCTAAAATACAATAGCGTTTACTCAGGGAAAACACTGTAGAATATGGCACCAATCTGTTTCTTTTTGTTCCCAGCATGAGGCGAGGAGAGCTGTTTGACTACCTCACAGAAAAAGTTACTCTGAGTGAAAAAGAGACCAGGTGAGTGTTCTCTTTTCATAACAAAAGTTCAAATACTGTGTTTGTGTTTATGAAAAACAAGGTTCAAATCATTTATATCCATTACACTCACCAGCCACTTTATTAGGTACATTTTTAATAACTGGTTGGACCCCATTTTGCCTTTAGAATTGTCTTAATTCTTTGGCAAAGATTCAACAAGAATTCCTCAGAGATTCTGGTCCATAGTGACATGATGGCATCACTTAGTGCATGCAGACTTATGTACCTGAATAGTACAAAGGAATCAAATCTTACATAAAAATATAAATATATTTCTTATTTTGAATTTTATCACTGTGTTGCAACACTTCTTTTTAAACAGAGTTTTTACCTTCTTGCTTCATATAAGATTTCAGTTGTTTGCGCTCATTTTCTGTACCAGTATTTTGATTTCATCATGTGTATACAAGCAGTTTATCTCTAAAGCTTCTTTACTACCAAGTCATTTGGTTCTAATACAGGCAGAATGCAGTCTAGCGTGATCATGCTGATAACATAAAGCTCGTTACCAGATAGATGTGATCTGAATGGCCACATAATTAAGATTTTCTTTCTCAAATTCCCTGATCTTTTGATAATGCTTTGCACGAAAGGAAAAAACCTCCAATAAAAGCTTTACCAGAATCAACTGCATCACTACAGAAGCATTTTAAAACTTTTAACCAGTTTATGGATCCATATTGTAATGGATACCTGGGAGTTCAAACTAATGCATGTCACTGTGCTGGTGAGAATGATCGTCTTGTTGTTTCTGTGCAGGTGTATAATGCGAGCTCTGCTGGAGGCTGTGCAGTATTTACATTCTCTGAACATTGTGCATCGGGACCTTAAACCTGAAAACATTCTCCTGGATGATCACGGTCACATCAAACTGTCTGACTTCGGCTTCTCTGTGCAGCTCCAACCTGGAGAGAAGCTCAGAGGTGTGATTGTAGATCCTGTTAATGGTAATGGGAGTTGTTGTATTTTATTTGTAAGAGTTTTAAAAAGGTCTGTTCTGTCTTTGGTTCTAATTAGAGCTCTGTGGAACACCTGGTTATTTGGCTCCGGAAATACTGAAATGCTCCATGGATGAAATGCATCCAGGCTACAGCAAAGAGGTTGATCTGTAAGTATCTGTCTCTCTTTTCCTCGTTTATGTTGCAGAACTCCAAACCATGCTCCTATGTATCTTCAACTCTTCTTTTTGCTCATAAGCTGGGCGTGTGGAGTCATCCTCTTCACCCTGCTGGCTGGCTCTCCTCCGTTCTGGCACCGCAAACAGATGCTGATGCTGAGGTTGATCATGGATGGTCGCTATCAGTTCAGCTCACCGGAGTGGGACGACAGATCCGACACTGTGAAAGACTTGGTGGGCTGATATTTTATCTGATAAATTGAAGGTATTTTATTGTGGTAAATTCTAATATTCATAGAACTGTTCAGATTTCCAGGCTGTTGGTTGTGGACCCAGCTGTTCGGCTTACTGCAGAGCAAGCCTTATCTCATCCTTTCTTCAGACTGTACCAGAAGGAGGATGTGCGCCTCTTCAGTCCCAGAAAGACATTCAGGGTGATTTGCCATTAAAAAAAAAAAATTTTCTTTTTGTTCTGCACATGATCAAGCAAATAACAGCTCCTTTCCCATCTCTATTCCTTCAGGTGTTGATCGTGAGCGTGCTCGCCTGCATTAGGATTTACAGCCGCTTCCGCAGGGCTCGGCCTCTCACCCGGGACGTGCTGGCCAGAGACCCCTACTCCCTCCGCGGCGTCCGCAAGCTCATTGACGGCTGCGCTTTCCGCATCTACGGCCACTGGGTGAAGAAAGGCGAGCAGCAGAACCGGGCGGCTCTATTCCAGAACACAGCCAAGATCGTGCTGCTGGGTCTGGAGGAATTTGAAACATAGAAAAGGTCATTCCTTAAACGTGTCGGTTTATTTTATTTAACCTTGTGCATGTGACGTGGTGTCCTTTTTTATGTTTTTGATTTGTTTCGTCCAGATAATGTTTAATTCTAAAATGTGCAATCCAAGGAGAGGTCGAGAGAATTGTGTGTGAGTTCAAGATGCATGCGTGACTTGATATTCCTTATCTGTGTGTTGATCCAAGGCTGTAGCCATTTGAAGCCCTTTTAGTTTGCATCATGTTTGCAGTGCACTTTGTAGCAGAGGACACATTGCACAACCGTTTGATAAAACCCATCAGATATGTAGATTGTATATTTAGGATTTTATCCGCTAATCGTTAGGTTAACGTATATAAGCAATGCACGAGTGAACTGGAAATGAAAGCATCAGGATTAATCATTTTTATAGAGGTTATTTTAATTCTAGGTTTTACTGATATTCCAGAGTTGCACATCAGTACTGGTCTGTGTGTGTGTGTGTGCGTGCGTGTGTGTGAGAGAGAAACATAATTCTGTAATTGTCAGCCATGTATTCCTCAAGTGGAAACCCACTCGCTCTGACTGTAAAAACGGCACCATTCCCCACTCAGTTCATTCTTCACTCGATTAAAAAGCAACAGTTTTGTTTGTAAAAGAAAGTGCCTGCTTGAGAAATGCACTGCAATTGTACAAGCGCAGGTATAAACTGTACTGTATGTGCAAAGAAATGTTTTATTGACATTAAAACAAAAGTTTGAATTGTCTTAATTTCATAGAAGTGTACATTTGAAGTCTTGGGGTCTTGTGTTATTCTGGGCGCTGTCTGGTGTGCAGGCTCTCTGAGACGCCAGCTCTTTGATGTGCTCATTCAGTCGTTCAGTCACGAACTCCATTTGCTTGCTGACTTCGCGCTCTATCGTTGCCTTTAGTAACACAGAAACTGAAAAAGGTCGAACACGTTACTACAGATGAATTGATTCTGCACTTGACCAGAAAAATCTGCTTCCCAGTTAAACTCTGTTCTGTGATGATTTGAGATTGTACCAGTTGAAGTTCCCATTTGCTCTGTAGTGGAGGCTTCCTGAACTTCAGATGACTCATCTGTCATCGCTTCTGTTTCTTTCTCCACATGTTTAACATCAGCTGAAGGGCCTTTAAAAATCAACAACAAAAAAAAGGACAAATAAGAAACATTTTCATCTATTTATCTGGCTCTTTTCAGATGACGATACCATGAAAATGTCTTTTAGTGACCATTTTGTGTGCAGGTGAAATTCTGACCTGGCTCAGAGGAACCCTCAGAGGCGTGCTCTTCCATGTCAGAGTACGTCAACGACACATCCATGTTTACCTGATCAAAATTAAATGAACAAATTAAAAAATTTAAATGCAAAATCAGTTTTCTGCTTGAATATATTCTCACATGAATAAATCAAGAGTTCAAAATTTGGAAGTGTGTCTAAAGATTCCACCAAACTGAGCTCCATCAGTCATGAAAACAATTTCACACTAAATATAGAGAACCTTAAAGTTTTAAATTGACCAATTTCCTTGTCTTACAAATTTTATTTACAAAAAATATAAAATTGCCACAAAACAGTAGAGATACACCTGGGGAGTAAATATATACTTGTAGAGTTTGTGGTGCCTCAGATAGTTGTTATGGGTGTATTTTAAAATGCAGTTAGACTCCTCAAAGCTGAACAGGTTGATGCTAAATCCGTAGGTGTTCAAATGAATCTGTGACTTTAAAAATACGGATTGTTTTACTCACACTGACTGAGTGGAAAAGCAGGAGCTCCCTGGAGTACTCAATAAAAGGCCATAAAATCGCACAGATTTTTTTTCTGTCCTATGGTCCAGATGTATAAATGTTTATGAAATTAATATGTGTACTGTTCATAAACCACTGAAGATGTAGTTTGTACACTTAATTTGAGTTTATATGTTTAAAATAGTTTAATCTCTCATTTTTAAATTCACAGAAATAATAACTTGACTTTGCTCACCAGGGTTGGCCTCGTGAATAGACTTGATGATGGACAGAAATGCAGAAGTTTGCTCTTTCTTAAAGTCGTGCTCTCTGCAAAACAGCACAGCTTGGGCTAACAGCTCCAGGAGAACTCCTCTTCTTGGTTCTGGGAGGTCAACCTCTAACACCCTACACAAGGCATCAGACAGAAACAGAAGTACAGCTCTAAAAATGGCAGATATTTGAGTGTGTGACTGATTATAAGTTATCGTGTCTCTGGTTAAAAACAGAAACACCTCTCAAGGTCAGGAATAGACTGCATTTGGTCAATTAGTTCCATGTCATGGTGGCTTATGTCTGACCTGAAGATATTGAGAATAAATTAGATTTTATACGACAGGTTAAAGGTAGATAGGACTGCATGCAGTTGAAATGATCTCACCATAACATCAATTTGGCCTTCAAGGCTTGTGGTACCTATAGAGAATATTGATATCAGCTTTAATACAAGGATTATAATAAAATAAGAGGGGTCAGGGCACAGATAACACACAACCTCCACTTGTCATAAAGCAGATATCTTTAGCTATTTATCTTCTGTATTGCATAAGTTAAACATTTGTACAGTAAATTTGCTCTATCTTTTGTTTTGTTAAATATGTATAAAACTCAGTAATACATGTCAATTCAACCAAGAGACATGCTTTTAATAAAATATATTTCATATCACTTTTTTTTTTTTTTTTTTTT
>SSNR01000300.1:267085-369865 GCA_006937965.1 Callopanchax toddi
TTTTTTTTTTTTTTTTTTGTCTCTTTCTGATTCTCTTTCACTAAAAATCACTGTAGTCCTGTTTAGGTTTAGACTTTTTATAGATGTTTTTATTTTTGTCAAACTAGGGGCGATAAAAATAAATTCCAACTAACTGTTATAAAAGTGGACTTATATAGCCTACCTTCAGTTTGCTGTCCATTTAAACCAGGTAACAGCTTGAGAAAATTAAAAGGCGATTTTATGGAACTCAACACACAAAACTCAGGGAACGGACTTTGTACTCAAAATCAACTTAGCCTACAGATTCAAAACAGTTGACTACGAAAGGCTAAACTGGTCTAAACAAAGCTCATTTCAAAACTGGCTCCTGAGTCCTGTTTGTTTACTTCTCGGTATCCTAGCAACGCCGGTACATCAATTTCCGGTTTAACGTTTTAAATTAAAATACGGATCGTTCTCCAATAAAATATTTGTGAGATAATTATTTTTGTAAAATAGTCAACAAAAAGTGGTTAGAAATGAAACGTAGGATAGTAATTTTAATGTTAAAAGCGGGAAATAAAAACCGGAAGTTAAGGGGCTTCCTTTTAGCTAGCTAAAACTTTTATTAGGATGTCGTTTCAATTCTACTTACCAAATACCACAGTCTTCTTTATCGTTGAAATAGTTCTAAAAGTGCTGAACAATAACTATTTTCTTAAGCTGTTTTCTCGTTTCAGTCAGTCAGTGATGCTGTCTGTATCCATGACAACGAGATAAACCTGACTGATTTCATTGGGAAGTAGCTTCTAGCTATTTTTCCATTGTTTAGATAGGTCTTTTATTTACACCATGTTTTACTGGATAGAAAAAAGTAAGACTGAAATTAAAATATTAAAGTTTGTGTTTTAAAGAATCCTGGAGGAGGTGTATTTCAATGATGCAGCCTGAAAAGGACTGGCATAAGCACCGCCATCCTGTTCCCCCTCCCTCAAGGGGCCTTATAGCATCTCTATGAAGCAGTTATGGAAAGCCTGACTTGTCCAAGAACCGTTCCATCCATGCTGTAAAAGCTGTGCAGTGTTGTTTAAGAACTTTATCCCCTTTTAATCCACTTTGCCGTCTGCCTCATGCAGGTGGACAGACTACCAGATGGAGCTGACTGGCACTAACACCCGCTTCTGTACTTAACTGTGCTGAATGATGTTTCTTTACAGCAAAATCAACTAATTTAGTTCCAGTGAATACTGATGGTGCTCTGTCGCGTGTAGATATTTTTATTTATCTGCAGGTTTCTCTGTAATTAGCTTTGAGCTTTGGTCCAGCTATGAATGACCCTGATATACGTCAACAGAAGCTGGACAACCAGGTAACGACACTTCTTTATGTTTGCTTCTTGATATATTACGGTAAATGGTTTATTTCTGCTTATAAGAATTAAATCACCACTTTTTGTAAATGATTTCTACACTGATTTGGATACTGTGGTTTTTCTTTTTCTTCCAAGATTTCATGCTTTTCATTTGAACCATTAAAATAAGTTTAACCTGATAATAGCAGCTTTTATTTGTGGGATTTTAAAACAATTTTGTACTTGTTTTGCCATAGTGGATACAGCTAATTGTGGGTTTAACTATAATAAAATAATCATTAAAACTGAGGCAGAGATCTGTAAAAAACTGATCTTTTGTCATGTCATACTTGTATGAGATCTATCTGGATACTGCTCAGTTTGAACTATATTTGGACTGGTTTAAATCTAATAGTGTTTTAATAATCAGTAATAATGGCAAATGGGTTTCTGCATTTTAAATAAAAAATTTAACCATTAATAAATACACCAAATTAATAACTACTTACTCAAAAATAAACAAAAATGTACTAAATTGGTTTAAATAAACTATTAAATATGCAATTTTTTTAACATAAAGCAAGCAGTAACATGTTATGATTATTATTATTATTGTAAACTGTAATATGAGCTTCTTGATTTTCCCACAGCAAGTTCTTTTGATGAAAAAGCAGCAAAAGAAAAGAGCCGATACTCAAATGGTGGTGGCCAACTGGGATACTCGCCAAAAGAATCGGAAGCATAAAGTCAACAAGTCTGATGAGACACCTCTGTTGATCTGTCAGTCCCTGAGCAACGCCTCTCTGAGTGGTCAGTTTATGACTTTACAAAAATAAACATATTCTTTGATTTGACATAAACGTGAGAAATTCCTTTTTTTTAAACTCTGACTAACTAAAGATTTGATTTATTTATTTCAAAGACCAGGTCGAACATGCTCATGACAATCCTCTGGATGAGATCACACTGGATGAAAGCAGCATGACAGCAAACATGGCGCCAGATAATATTCCTCTGGAGAAGCCTGTTCCTCTAAAGATGATGAACTTAGAGGTTGACAGAGAGTTTGAGGTGAACTGTGACGGGGACAAAGAAGTTACTGCGGAGGATAAAAAGACAAAAAAGAAAGATTCGAAAAAGGAGATAGTCAAACGTAAGCATTTTTCATTTTGCGTAATGCTCACTTGGCTTTGATCAGATTATTTAAAACTAACTGATTTTTCAGAGGTGGAACAGGTGGAGGAAGAGCTGGAGAAGGACAAAGAAAAGGAGAAAAAGGAGAAGAAAAACAAGAAAAAGGACAAAGTTAAAGACTCTGTGGATATGAAGACAAACAAGATGACCAAACAAGAGCGTAAAAGTAACGTTAAGAAATTTCACATAATGATGTTATGACTTTAAAATGCTTTAAATTACTTTATCATCATATTTAATATTTCCATGTTTTGCAGAAAAGCATCTGCAGGAAGACTTGGCTCCTGATTCAGGATCAGTGGAAAAGGAGAGTCCAAAGAATAAAAGTGATGATGAAGAGGAGAAGAGACCTCAGAGGTCTGTTTCTCCATCACCTGAGAAGAAGAAATCACTGGACACATGTGAGAGAGGGTTTGGGCTAAAAAAATCAAAAAGTAAAAATACAAAATTAATGTTTTTGCATTCAAATTCACAGCCAGGTGTCAAATCAGTGATGAGAGCAAAGACGAGGAGACCCAAGAAAAAGAAAAGAAATCCAAAAAGTCCAACAAAGCGGATAAAACCACACCGAGCCTGGCTTCACTCAACTCCAACTACAGGGACACGTCCTCCTCAGGCAGCGAACACGACGAGAGCAAAGACGACGACGACAGGGTGAGACTAATCTACATCATGAAACTATATAACAGGTCAGTCCGCTGTTTTCTAACTCTTTCTTTTTTCAGTTGTCCTCTCCGGTGTCGGTGGAAGATCTGGAGAAGTTTGCCTTACGTCCCGCTCCCAGAGACGTGACGATCCAGTGCAGGGTGACCAGGGACAGGAGGGGCATGGAAAAGGCCATTTATCCAACTTACTACCTTCACATGGAGAAAGAGGACGGGAAGAGGGTTGGAAAAATTCCATGAGATCATTTGTTCTGGTGTTCTTCATTTGTCCATTAGAGTTCTCCATGTTTTCTGTCTCCTTTTCTCATCCCAAAGGTGTTTCTGATGGCAGGCAGAAAGAGAAAGAAGAGCAAAACGTCCAACTATCTCATCTCCATCGACCCAACAAATCTATCCAAGGAAACAAACTGCTACATTGGAAAACTAAGGTACCACTTTAGTGAAACTCTATTTTGCAAATCTTTAACTATTTTCAGTTTGACTTGTTAGCATCCAGATGTTTTGTAGAGTTTTGGGGGGTTTGTGTTGCTGAAATGAGATTCTCCAAGATCTTCCTCTTCTTATCCAAGATTTTTAAAGATTCATTTAAAATTATGTTTGATTGTGCCGTTTTGCTCAGCCTTGTCCATTTTAAATGATTGTTCAGTTGTGGCTTGCTTGTTGAGATGTTTCAAAATGGTCACAAGTCCACTAAAAATCAGTTTAAAAACTAGTTTTCTAATCTAACTGTCCCCTCTTTTGAATCCATTCTGTCGGTAGATTCAATCTTTTACATCCACAGTCTCTAAGCTGTTAATTTAAGTCATGAATCTAACAGAACATGTTGACTTAGGTCCAATGTTCTGGGTACAAAGTTCACGGTCTACGATGGAGGTGAAAACCCAGAGAAAAAGCCTTTCATCAAAGAGTGTGAATCACTGAGACAAGAACTGGCAGCCATATGCTACGTGAGTCCTAAACACACAAACACACACTTTACCCAGCATACAAAGCTACAAAACCACCAAAATGTCAGGGTTGGGGTAAATGCAGGACCCAAGTGCAGGAGGATGGAGGATGGAAGCAGGAACAGGTGAGGTGAGGTGAAACCAAAAAACAAACAGCTTTATTGCTGCCTGGACAGAGCTCAGGGAGACACAGGACAAACAAGGCCAGGGAGACAACATGAGGAACCGACGGGGAGCGACTGAACTAAACAGCATATTTAGGGAGGGAGGTGATCAGGGAGACGAGACACACCTGTGGAGGATTAGTGCAGGACACAGGAGGAGGAACATGGAAAACACGGGAACAGACAGGGGGCAGGACATGACAGTACCCCCCCCCCCTCAAAGGCGGCTTCCAGATGCCAAAATGGGACATCGGAGCGGGACTCTGGGACACTGGAGCTGAACTCGGGAACTCTGGAGCTGGACTCAGGAACTCTGGAGCTGGGTGTGGAGCGTCCTCTTGGACCCCCACGAAGATTGGCTTAGGAGATAAAGGCCTCTGCGGCTGCAGCGGCACACGAGGTTCCAGGGGCTGCAGCAGGTCGCTTTACCTCCTGGATGAAGACTTCTGCTGGGTCCATGGTGGTCGGTTCCTTCTGTCAGGGTTGGGGTAAATGCAGGACCCAAGTGCAGGAGGAAGGAGGCAGGAACAGGCGAGGTAAAACCAAGAAACAGCTTTATTGCTGACTGGACAGAGCTCAGGGAGACACAGAAGGAGGAACATGAAAAACACAGGGGAACAGACAGGACTGAACACAAAGGGGGCAGGACATGACACAAAATCCTCATGTTTCAGGAGACTAATGTACTGGGTTTTAACGGTCCGAGGAAAATGACCGTCATCATCCCAGGCATGTTGGAGAACGATGAAAGAGTGTCGATCCGTCCCAAAAACGTGAGTGTTAAACCTGCGATGCTGCTAGTTAGATATGTTAAATGAGCTGACGTCTTAGTTCATTCCAGGAGCTTGAGACTCTACTGGGTCGCCATGCGAATGGTAACACGGACAAACTGGTGACCCTGGTGAACAAATCTCCCAGCTGGAACGGGCAGACTCAGTCGTATGTGCTGAACTTCCACGGACGTGTGACGCAGGCCTCTGTGAAAAACTTCCAGATCATCCACCCTGACAATGGTAAGATGATCTAAATTATGTATTTTTTTAATCTTGACATCTTTAATGGACTCTTAACGTCTCTTGCAGAGGATTACATCGTAATGCAGTTTGGACGTGTGGCGGAGGACGTCTTCTCCATGGATTACAGCTTTCCTATGTGTGCCCTGCAAGCCTTTGCCATCACTCTCTCGTGCTTTGATGGCAAACTGGCTTGTGATTAATTCATACAGATCAGCCCCAAGTGCTTCATTAGACCTCTGATCTACACAGAAATGTAAAGTTATTACCCATAGTGTCACACAAGGCCAAGTTTAATGACACTTCTTACACTAAACACTTCAAGAAATGCCAGAAACTTTGAGGAAGAAGTATTTTATAGACCCTGTAATGTTTTGATCTTGATTTTTATATTTAAGAAGTTAAATCATAATTATTCTGTTTTATATTTGCAAGAAGTGTGAAGGATTTGAGCAATTTGGAAATAGAGGGTATTTAACTGTTTTAGTAGATCTGCTCATTCATGTATCCACTTGTTGAATTTATAATAAAATGTCTTTAATATTTACTTTCCTCCTATCTGGCTGAAGATGTGCTCCAACATCCTTATCGGTTTGATTGAATGTCTTTTCACGTCATCCAAGACACATCTTATATCATATAATATGAAAAGTGTTATCAAAAAGCACACCAAAGGAAAAACAAACTGAACAAGTTCTCCTATCAGATGCAGCAGAACTGCAAGAACTTCTTGTCTTGCGCAACGGAAAATATCTCGTCTCAGAAGAACTTCAACGTTGATCTGAAGCACGTTTTCAGCACTCTGCTTCACAGATGAGGGACAGAGGTCATTTAGGTTTCACTAAATGAAAATAGGCCTCAGATACGCTCTGTGGTGAAGTGAAAAGATCAGAAGCGAGGAGATATTTTTGATAGCAGCACCCAATTTAAACTGAAACGTCTGTTATCGTTTTTAACTGACTGATAGCAGCGATAGCATGCTCTGAGAAGCCGAAGGAGATATTTGAATCTGAGCCACCAAAGCGTCAATAAGTTTCTCATGAGAAATCAGTTGTAGTTTTTTCCTGATCAAAAAGCTCAGTGGGACGCTGGTGTGGCATCCAACAAGCTGTAGGTGAACAGAAATCAGAAACCTAGAAGGAAGATGGGCTCACTGTCAGCTTATCTGCTGCAGAATCACAGCTACACCCCGTTCAGTTGATCTGTCAGCGCAAGGCATGTTGCAACACACTTTATGTTGCAGAAATCAATAGCAGGGGTCTCGATTTGAAATCTCAGTGCACTTGAGATTGGCATTATATGCCAATAATGGGCTCTTTTTAAAATATATATTTTTTAATGCAACTAATCTTTCACACCAAATGCCCTAAAACAGGGGTGCCCAAGTCCAGTCCTCCAGAGCTACTATCCTGGAACTTTTAGATGCACCTCTGTTCAAACACCTGAATCAAACAGCTAAACAAGAAAAACCCCAGTAATTTCTCAGCATAATAAAACTGGGTTATGTGGCTTTTATTTTCACTGCAGGCTCTGAAATATACAGCTGCTCATTTAAACAACAGCACATCCTCTTCCTCCATTAGAGTGAAAGAGCTGGTTCCCGCCCCCCTCTCAGGGGCTTTTTAAGATTTAAGGTTCCCCTGAGTGGGTCAGATAGATGGATCTGTGTCTTCCTCTGAGGATGAAGGACCTGCTGTGGACTGTGTTTCTCCTCAAGTCCACCAGCATCATGTGGCTGCAAGGAGACACAATCACAGGTCAGATTTTAACTCTATATGTAGATATTCTTTTAATTATCATGTCAGACGGCAAAAAAAGAACGAAAAAAAGTAAATAAATAGCAGAATTTGTGCATTTTAATTGTATCATACAATAATAATGTTTGATTGGAGAAAAACTGAGTGATAAACAGCTAAATGCAGATGCTTCAAAAACAAAACTGAAAGGAAGTGTTTGGGTTTTTTCTAAAATAAAACTTTATTAGAAACAAGTCAACCACTGTTCTCAAACATCTGTGGTTCTCTTTTCATATTACACATAAATGCAGCTTTAGAAGCTGCAAAAAGTAGAACTGTGAAGTTCAGCCCTCGAGAACATTTAGGTCAACTTTAAAATAAATGAAAAAGCACAAATGATCCCCAGCTCTATGCTAGTTTATTCAGCTTTATTTTGAGCTTCGCTTTGAGACGGTGAAGCTAACTGAAACTAGGTCGAAGTCAAATTTCTATAACATCCTTTTTTTTTTTTTTAAAGAAATCACTGTTTAGCATTTTAATATAAAGTCAATTAACAGGTGATTCTCCGGGCGTGGATCACCATCTCCAGTGTGTGACTGACTACCTGTTCACTCTCAACTGCTCCCTGAACATTAAGCCGTCAGAAAACACGTCTTACTGGCTCACCATCACAGAAACATTTGATCGGTGAGGATTTCTCTTATCTAATCATGTTTAATGATGATGATGATGATGATATCAGGTCTGCTCCTCACAGCCAGGAGTACGAGTGTCTGCTGACAAACACCTCAGAAGATCACTTCTGCTCCATCAGACAACCAGAAGCTCCTGACCCTTCAGACATGTTTACAGATTTAAACATGTATGAGATCTCACTTTGTCAGAGCCGAGATGAAGGCTCTAAAGTCTGTGAGCTGCTGGATGAAGAGTATGAGCCTGTTAACCACAGTAAGCTACAGCTGATTTAACACAAACCAGATGTGTGTGTGTGTGTTTTTAATGTTACCAAATCTGTCACCAGTTAAACCCAACGCTCCGTGCTGCCTCACCATCAGACACAACTCAACACAGAACCACTTCACCTGGAAGAGCACATACGAGGAGTACAGCTCCTCTACGGGTCTGACGAAAAACCTGCAGTATCAGCTGGATCTCTACAAAACACAAGACAAACAGGGGGTACGGCGACAAGACAGAAAAAGACTTAGCTCTGTGAGAGGCATGTTAGAGAAACGTGACCTGCAGGCCTTTTAGAAAACATTCTGACTTAGAGACCACCACTGAAAATAACTATCAGAACTAGTGCTAACTAAATACAGTAACTTTATTTATAAAAAAATAACCTAAAAACTCTAAAAAATGAACCCTAATCGAACAATCAGGGAGTTCTGTTGCTCACGTTTACTCACGGGGCATGAAAAATGACAAATTTTAAAACAATTTATTCAAAAATGATCAAATAATTTTAATGCAACACTTGTTAGTTTTTCCTGATCAACAATCAATAAACATACAATATTTTAATTTAGAAAAATTATGATTTTTGTACAAAAGGGACGTGTAAAGAGCTAAAACAAAAAAAAATTTTATATTTAAATGGATGATATTTCAATTTAATGAACTTCTTATTAGAAAAGTATCAAATTCCAGATTGTTTTATTGGTCTTGAAAAATAATTTTAGTCCATTATCAGCAACAAAACTAAGAAATAGATCCCCTGTCTGTGAAAACGTTGGCTGTATTTAGTCAAGTTTTCTGAATGGTTTTACACCAATTAGCTTTTTAGTAAAAGTCAATGAGGGCTTGTGCTTCTATTTACCAAGAAGTTTTAATAAAAGATAAAAAAAAAAAAAAAGTTTAATTACTAAAAATAAAAGCACTTTGTAATGAACCTGACCTTTTTGTTTTAATAAGATTTTCATTTATCTGCACTTATAGGTCTTGTATTAGTAAAAGTCTCACCCTAAAACCAGTCTATCTGCTCCAACCGCCTGGGCTGGAAAAACTAAATTATTCCATTTTTGAACAGAAGCTGCAGACTGATCAAAATCACTGAGGGTCACAAACGGCCCGCTCTTTGGACAGCCCTAAAGTAAATGCTTTACAAACAGCCTTAAGACTTCTGAAACAGGCAGATTTATTATTTTATTGTCATAATTTACATCAGATGTGATTCATTGAATAAAGAAAATACATTTAAATCTTGAGGCGTGCATCGAGTCCAGAACATGATGTTCATTCCAGCAGAGGAATCTCCCTCATTCATCAACAAATTCATTTAAAATGAGAAACGTTCTAAAATTTACCATATTAAATATTCTAGTATTTTGCTCATTTTTATGCAAAAAAAAGAGACTTTTTTTTATTATCTGCAGCTGCACAAATGAGAAGTGAATGGACAACTTTCTTCATCTGGACCTTACTTTCTCTATTTGTCTTAATCAGATGCACATCAACACAAAAACTACCAGCTTCTGTGTGGATGAGGACAAATTTGTGCCAGACACCGAGTACGCTGCCAGAGTCCGGTCCAGTCCAGACATGGTCCATTACAGGGGCCAGTGGAGTGACTGGTCCTCTGAAGTCCTCTGGAGGACAGAATCAGCTATAAAGGGTGAGAATCTCATAGAATTCACCTGGGACCAGATACGTTTATTCTACTTGTTCCTTTCTATTTGTCCTCACACAGGTTTCCCAACCAACTCCTTAACCTTTGAACTGTGTGTGGGCTTCGCTGCCTTATTTGTCATGGTGGTGATCATCATGCTTTTGTGCTATGGACCCATTAAGGTGTAAGAGACCTTGTTTTGGTTTTTTAATATTGAGTCAATAAATGTAATGTAAAAATGTTCCAACATGTTTCAACAGGTGGAGGCAAAGTACCTTCATCCCAACTCCAGCTCCATACTTCCACAGCTTGTATAAAGACTACCAGGGAGATTTTAAGGTAACCTGAGCCTTTTCTTTGATAAAACACTAACAATTCTTTTATTTCTAACCATTACTGTGATTACAGAGCTGGGTTGTTACACAAGAAAACGCAGATGCATCGAAAGAAGAGGAAATACTTCAAATTGACACAATGATAAAGTTTGCAGCCATCCAGTGTGACGAGTTCCCACCCACGTTTGAACAGCAGGTGATGGAGGAGAGAGGATACAGCAACATTCCTGCCTCAGACTGTGATGCAGACCTCAGCATCCTGTACACAGACAGCAGCGAGGGCTGGCTGTCAGGTCAGGGGAGCTCAGGTAACCCCCCACCTGTATGGTCTGCTTCAGGGAGCCCTGCTGAAGACTCTGGGTGCTGGCTCTGCAGCGACACGTCTCTGGAGAAGGAGCCTCCTTGGTACTGCAATGAGTACTGCACTCTGAGCTGCTTCCAGCAGTCAGGTTGTGTCACAGCAGGGCACCATGGGAACTCAGCTCATCACAGATTATTAGCATGAGCGTTGCTGGGAGAAGTGTCCAAAAACTGGCGTGATTATAAACTGCAAAGCTGCACATTGTGCCACAATTATTTACAGGTATTTTATCACTATTTTCATACAAGTTATTAACTCATTTAGTGGAATACAGCTACTGAAATGTTTATGGCATAAATGTTTGTGTATTTTCTGCAAATAAAAAAGTAGATGGTAATATTTTGTAGAAAGTTTTATTAAGCCAACACATACATGGACAAAGCACCATATAACCTTAAAGTCTGAAGTACAGAAGTATAAGCCTACCTGCCTCAGTCACTGTGGCCATTTTTTATTTGATCCATAGCAAACACTCTGAATAACAAAAAGACAGCCAAGGCAGCAGATTCTATAGTATATTACAGCATGCTGAATAGAAAATCCTGGGAAAGAAAATTAGACAGAGCCATCTAGAGACACTAGTGAGATACAACAGTATAAAAGTGCCATTCATTATACAGCAGTTGAAATACTGACAATGAAATAAGCTAATTTTACATTAAATCTGTGGAAAAAAAAGAGGAAAACAAAAAAGGAAGAGACCCTGTGAAAGAGAAAAAAAATACAAAGACTCATTTTTTAAATTTTCCATGAACATCGATGACAGCCAGCTTGCATGAAGTCGATGAAACTGAGGCTGTGTCCCTTGCACCCCATAAGACGTTTTAAAAGAAATGACCAAGGTGCTGCTGAAGCACCCGTCCCCTCTCAGCATGACGCGCCAACCGGCAATTAAGAACCAAAAAAACTGATAGGTGAAAGGACAACGGATGGCACAGAATGTGTGGAGTTTAAATAGAAAGTCTTTAAGCGAGTCCTGATGTGAGAGGAGCACATTCATCGAGACTGAGCGGGGAGGTGATTCTCGTCAAACCCAATCCTTCTGCCGCAGCCGAGTCTTCGCCTCTTACGAGGGAGAGTACTTTTTGGCTTGTGCTCGAACTCTTTTTTCATATTCTACTCTGTTTTGGCTGAAAAAGGTGTAAATGGAGTTAAAACTAAAATATGTATTTTCAACTCTCTGGAATAAATGAATTTGTTAAGGAGTAAAATTAGAACACTGAGTTTAATCCGGCCGACATAGATGACAATTATAAATAACATTAACGTTTTAGATGTTTAGTTATGCTTAAAAACAAATGGAATTCCTTGATTCTTACCAGTAGATTGTGTAAGCCTCTGCTTGGGCTGGATCCTGGATATTTGGCTCATTTAGGAGTTCCTGGATACCTAATAAGATCTAAGGAAAACAATATCAAAAACACAAATCATTATTTGCTTTTTTTTGAAGCTTTCCAGAATAAATGTGACTCCTGATAAAGTTATTCTGATTTGTAACCTAAATTTTAATTAAATCCTGTGTTTTATTACTCAAGATTTGGCTAATGATTGATGTAGTGAATACTAAGAGTTCCTGGTCAAATCCAAACCTGCTTTATTGTGATGGCTGGTCTCCAGTCTTTGTCCTCCTCTAGAATAGATAGGCATACTGTGCCTGATGGATACACATTTGGATGGAAGAGTGGAGGCTCAAATTTACCTGAAACAAAGCAAACCCATTAGATGCGCCCGTGTTTTGGATGATAAACAAACATTAGATATGTTCAACAAAAACTAAATGGGGGGAAAAGGTCAGGAAATCCTGGAAAAAATGTATACCGCCCACTACCATTGATGTCAGTTTTAAATCTTAAAACTCAAACTATTTGTCAGCCCCCAGGGTATACGCATGTTCAGAATAACTCACAGCTACAACCACATCAAATATCTGTAAATCTGACTGAGGTACAGTCAGTTTGGTGTTAGCTGTGGTGACCATCTTTAACGGAGTAGACTGGAAATTAATCAGCTGTAGAAGTGCATTAACTAATCGTTTTCTGGGAGTTTCTGTCCAGTGTTTCAGGAGACTGTTTAGCAACAAACACACACAGGCAAAAACATCACTGCCCTTACCAAAAGGCAGATAAGAAATAAATCATGGGACATTTCTACACTGTTGAAAGCAGTAGCATGTGTTTAACCACACCACCAATTCTAATATTTAAACATCATCAGCAACACTACAATTATTAAGACTTAAATTAGTTGTATGTGTATATTATCCACAGTGACCATAAAAGCACTTCTGAGTCTCAAGAGGTCATTACTTTACTAGAAGGAATGGATAAAAAGAAGTTTAATAGACTCTCTAAAAAGCCATGACTGGTTATTTCAATGAAAATAAATAAATGAAGCAACTGCTCATGATCAAAATATATTTTAAAACACAAGACACTGAGCAAAGACACTGATAATTTACCTACATTATAGTTAACTTAAGATAAGATTCCCTTTAGGAAGGAGGTCAGCTTCTAGTATTACTCTGAAAGTCATAATTCACTAAAGACTGGGCATATATTTGATAGTGACAGCACTATTGGTGTTCTGATATTTTTAAATTAAGCAACCAACGATGCACAGATGCTAGATCAAAAATCAAATTATGCCTGTTTATCACAAACACCCAGGGGGCTCAATGTACTGTGCATTTGAAAATCTGTTGGCATTGTCTCTATAGTTCTTATAGTGAACCATTTTGATATTAAAAAAGCATCTGCAACTGTTAGCATTAAATACACGTAAGACAAAACTCACATTTTGGGGGTGAAGAAGGGTAGTCGTCCTTAAACAACATGCGCAGTTTGAACAGACCTCCTTCCCATGGAGTCTAGGAAAATACAAACACGTTTGATTAGTATTGAAAGACAAGTCATACCATGTTTATACAAGTTTGTCATTGAGTCGATTATTCACAACTCTGTTAAACCCTTAAAAAACACTCGGTGAAGTTTTATGAGAACACAGGAAATAAAACATTTCTGATAAAGATGAGATTCCTTGTTTGCTACTTAAAAATCTGATGTTTGCTTTTTTTTTTAGCAGCTGATGAAGAGTTTTACCCCTTTTTTCCCAGGAATAGCACATTCCCAGTTCATGAGATTCATGGTTCCATCTGGATTTTTTGTTGGTACAGCTACAAATCCCTGGGAAATTAAGGAGAAAACAACCAATCAAGATTCTGCAGGGTCCCAATTTAAACTCTGAACAGGAGAATCCTCTAAAGCACTACTTACAAAAGGATGGTCCTTCCGCCATGCCTTGCGCTCCTGTGCAAGCCGGCTCAATGCAATGCCTGACATGGTTTATGAACTCCTGAAATGAAAGAAAACTAAGATTATTATACAGAAACAAGTTAATTAGGATCAATCCTTCATAGATAGACGCTGCGAGCAAAATGTTGCTTTATTTTCTGGGTCTATACCACAGGAGGAAAGGGTTTAAAAAAGCTTTGGCTCATGGCACTCTAGGATAAATGTTAATTTCTATATATTTCAAAGAATAGCATAACATTTTATTCACAAGCATTACTGCTCATACTGAACAATTTTCAACAGCTGTAAATGGTAAAGTTAGTCATACATGAGATTGTAATACACCTGAGTGTGAATTACTGCCAAAAACTGACAAGTAAACTACCATATTCTGAAGCAGATTGGTAACAAAGCTTGAGAAGTTTTAAACAAATCAGTGTGGTCATGTGACCAATAACTCATTATATTCAGAGACCTTCTGCACATTTTCACATCTTAAGTGAATCAAGATGCTTTTACTTAGATCACCTGGATACAATAAAGTTTATTACAACCTATTCCTGGTTGCTGATAAACTAATCTGTGATCTCTATAGCAAGGATGGTTAAGAGGGTAATGATAGAGATACATCAACAAAACATAAACAGTGGCTAAATGTGGCCTCATTATCTACAAACTCCATGTAAATGTAGTTATGCGTACTGTTCGCAGGTTAAAAGATGAGTTTATAAGATTTTAATATGCCTTTGATGAGCTTGGTGTTTGAACATAATGTTTAAGAAAGGCTAGTTAAGTTAGCCGGTGGTGATAAAATACAGAAAATGCTTTTCTATTTATGTTTAAGTTTTATGGTTATAATCCAAGAAAGGCCCAGAAATCTTTACAACTGCATCTGTTTAACGCTCGCTGAACTCTGGTGTAAAGTTGTAATCAACGCAAAGCGTTTATAAACTAGCCGCCACGGCTATTTGATTAGCAGGCTAGCATGTTAGCTTATCAAGCTAACTCATGTGCGCCAGAATCGCGCTGTTAGCGTCTGACACGGCCTGATGCAGCAGAAAAATGCGCAACTGCACTTGATTTAGACACAATTTAAGACGACAGGGCAGTATTAATCGCTCTTCGTCTAACGCTAAACATTATCTATGATTCTGCTTTGGCAGGCAACAATATGAAAAGATACACTCGGATGAAACATGTCACAATGCATTAAAAATATAGGGACAAAGAACGCCGGAGCTGAAAGGCGCACATTTATGCGTTCCCAAACTAGCGAAAATGGCGCAAAGTGAAGCGGGTAAAAAAAAAATAAATCATGATACACGATACAACTACAGTCTCGGAGGTCAAGGCATGCTCCTACCTCTCAGTGTGGCTGTACTGGCTTTGCTAATTAAGCGAAATGAATTAAGCGAGCTCGAATCCCGTTAAACCTTGTAAAGTTTCCCTCCCGAAAAACCAGCCGCTCCGAGTCTGGGCAGAAACAGAAGTGAAACATTCATCCGTCTGCCACTTCCGGTTTTGCCTGGATACGTCTAGGAAGATCCGCCATCGCGTTTATTAAACTTTTATGTTTCTTTTAAACTACCAAAAATAAACACTGGAGATTTCGGCCCAATATTTGCTTGTTAAGCCCAATTTCATTTAATTTAAATAGGCCGATAGCGTACAGGGAATTTCAAAAATGTATCCTGTGCTTAATGATTACCACCTTTCGGACTCCGCTTCTTTTAAATTAAAGCATATATATTAATGATCTTTTTGATATTATTAACCGATAATGTTGACTTTGATCATTTTAGGAGGTTTAGCTGTAAGAAGTAAAAACTTTCCTCTTACACCGGAAGCTTAACGACGTGTCGTTCACAGTGTGGGATTTCTATCTTGTTTCGTACATAATCTTTGATCAGACAACAGACCGCTAGCCCGAAATACTGCTGTGTATCCTGAATTTAATGACGTTTTACTGTGTTTACAACCAAATGGCATTAATCCTGAACAAGAATTCATGACAGTGACAGAAATTTAACGAATCTCGTTATCCAAAAGAGCATTCTTTTACAGGCTACCAAAAATTTTAAAGGACGACACAAGAGGTCGCCATTTACTAAAACTTCTAATTTTTTAAATGACATTAATGATCTGATGTGATGCACCTACTAAAATCGAACACTTACAAATTTAAATCCAATTCAGCACAATAAAAAGATGAACAGGTCTGAAAATAAATAAATATACACAAACATATGAATGACAACATTTTTATTGGGTTTATTTATGCAAGACCATATAGATCTATGTCTTACCCCTCATACTTAGTTTGTACATTTTTAACATTGCATAAGATCATATAGAAGTGACCTATGTAGTGATATGAGAATCATATTCAATAATGTAATTGTTGAGGAAAAATGACACACTCATTCCCTCCGATTAAAAGTTGCGATCATCAATCATGCATTACAGTGGCCTGTGGTTAATGACTTGAATGCAAAACAGGCTGGGCACTTAAAAGTATTAGGCTACAGATTTGATAAGTTTCGTCCATTAGATGAATGATAATCAGTGTCTGATAGGTGACGAGCATTAAATGCAGTGTAGCTGCTAAAGTCAACAGGTTTAACACCGTAAAAACAAAATATATCTGATATCTTATAAAAGTTACAACTGAGCCAAGCAAATCAAACACACCCAACTACTGAAGAGATGTCTCAAAGTAAAACTCAAATAAACCTTAGCTCCGAGTTAACACAGGTTAAGTATCATAATCATTTCAGCTATTAGATGAGACATGGAATCAAGCATAGCAGATTAGTTATGAATGGAATGGAAATCATAAAATACACCTGCATGGTGGAGTAACAAACCAGGGAGTGCCAGTTGCCATTGGTGATGTCACACAAATCAGACATAGGTTAACATGTGTGAAGGAGTGCAAGACAGTACATATTTGGAAGGCTTCAGAATACTACAGCAAATGTAAACATAGCCTAGCTCTGGCAGGAAATCCAGTCTACTCCGATTAAACCTCTTTGCAGATCTCAACTTTTGCACTTTAAAAGCCCTTGTGTGTGTTTATACATCTGTGTGTAAATCAGTAAAATAAAAAAAAAGAAAATACATGCATCCAGAATATTTTCTGACATTATAAAAAATTGTTTTAGTCAAGTGTATACTAGTGCATGTGATAAATTGGAGGTTTGTGTGTCGTTAACAAGTCTCTATGTACAGAGTGTGCCAGCATTAAGAAACGTTTACTTGTCCCTGACACTAAGAGCAATGTCTGAAATACACATAAGACATTGGATTTTGGTCACTGGGAAAAAGGCAACACTAAATGATTAGTTGTGAATGAAATATCCAACCTAATAAACACATCAAACCTGAAAACAACTTTCTTAAAAAAAAAAAATTGCAATATTTACAAAAACCATTACAGGCTGCAAGCAGTGTGAACAGTGATTCCCACTGCAGTGCATCTTATCCTGGTCTGAACTCAACAATTCAAAATGCTAAGAATAAATCAGACAAAAATAAAAATGTTCTAAATGTAACAGTCAATTTCATAGCCAGCCAAGTATAGCTTTGTTATTAGTTATCAAAACAGGTTCCAGGCATCTTCTCAGTGAAGGACGCCAAATTCAGCATCTGCTGTCAAAACGCTCAATGTCCCCTACAGACGACGCAAAACAGGAGTCTACATAGTCAAGATTTGATTATTTTTTTAAAGATCCAGTATAAACAACCTCCCTTTGAAGTTGTGTACTCTATACAGTGTACAAAACGTGCAGTTTGTTTCCTTAAGAGTTAAATATCAGTATTAAATTTGGATTATTTACACAAAACCTAAATTCTGATATGAAGAAAGTCCTTCACCATCACCTCAAACAGTTCCAGTCCACGAACACTACAAATACTTCTCTCAAAAAAGAAGAAAGAAAATAAACTAACGAGATGTTCCCTCAAACATGCAAAATAAACGAGTTAAAGGGAACTCAGATGTCACTGGAGAGGAACACACAAAGTCAACGTTGCCTTAAAGTTTTCTTTTTTGGGAGAGAATATAATTTGACTGAATAAAAGAAACGCCGTTTAACAGAACTCACATTTGAAATTGTTTTTGCATGGGTTTTTTTTGGCAGTTAAGTGTAATTTCTTATAAATGTGAATAAATTGTTAAAAATGTTTTAGCTCTTTACTCAGTTGCTGTTTATTAAGTCCACAGATAATCTGAGGGTTCCACGATATGATACACTGTACTGTTATATACTACTAAGATAAATATTTCTAAATCTCAAACATCAGCTTAGTTTCACTTCAAAAAAAAAAAAAAGCATATTTTTAATGGGGTTTTTTACTCAAGCACATATTAAAGGGATAATCCAGATAGTTTATCAGTTTCTGTGGAAATGTTATGAAAATGCTGTACACAGTCCTTTAAACTGAATATTTTTAGAGAAACAATGATTAGCTCTGACTGGATTGATGAGCTAACGGCTAGTATGACTAGAACCAAGACCAAAGTAGGTTAGTGTCATTTTAAAATGACTAATCTCAAAAATTCCAAAGTAAGTCATGCAAACTCTTTAAAAGCTCCATACAGCTGTCACAATTTCATCAAATGACCATTCCTGCAGAAATGTTATGAAATCCTGAAATGTGAGATATCGCCACCAATTTCTGCTGCAAATAATCAGAGAAAATATCAAATTAACAGCAGTGTAAATGCTTTGAAAACCGTTTGAACTGCTATGACATTTTTTAGATTAGAGATGTGTTAAGAATTCCTAGCCATTAGCTGGAAATTATAGCCATCTAAAACAAACGTATATATTGTTCATAACTTTTCCACAGAAATTCACTTTAAAAGATCTGAACTGTTCCTTTAAGACCTGACAACACAGATTTTTCATGTTTAGGGGATGCCTCTGGTGTGAATGGGTTAATGCCCATATACCTCCACAGCTCATAACTGATATTTACTTAAAAAAAACAAAAACAAATCTAGCTTTATCCATTTCTAAAAGGTCGAATGAAGTGTGTAGTTTAGTTGGAATCTCAGTAAATCTTTTGATAATCAGCTGTTTTTGTTTTTGATGACTCATGTAAATACGAATTCCCTTCTTCTCATCTCTAAGCATTGATTCTGTGTTTACTTGGTGTCAGAAAGACCAAACTGATCCCTTACAAGACCCTCGAGTTAACAGATAGAAGAATTAACTCATCAGATGACCCTGAGTGAATCGTTGGCCTTATATGATGACGGCCATATTTTATAGCATAAAACATTTGCAGGTTATATTTCATCACTTTCTGATAAAAACAAAAAAACTTGTCACCAATTCCAAAAAGGTCCAGTTTAAATGTACAGGCACAAACTGTCAGTAAACAGGCTTATTTACATCCAGAAATTAAAACAAAAGTGGAGGGAAGACTTAACATAACAAAAAGCAACCCCCCCTCCCTCCCAACCCCTCATTTTAATCTTCGTTGTGCTGAGTGTTCTTCCACAAAGATGATACGTTTGCATCATAACACCTGGAGCTCATAATACTGAGTCCTTCTCACATCCTCGAACCCCGTTCCTGAAGAATCTGCAGACAGACAAAAACAACACGCAGAAGAAAAACATCACAACCTGATCTAACGAAGTTACTCGTCTCCCAAACACCCCCCCACAAAAATATACATTTTAAAAAGTCAGATCAGTTTGGGTTTTTACTTCACCCACTGTTCTTTTACAGGTTTAACACATCAGAATCACATTAATAACAAGTTGATCAGAATGTTTATTGACAAAAACAATGCTGTTCTATTGAATCAAGCAGAGCGCGTTTCCTACGAACTACAGAGAGAAAACTAAACAGGCTCAAAACGAAATACAACTTGTTCAAGTTTATTTTTATTTATCCTTTACTTTTTGTTAATTTTCAAGATTTTATTCAACATATAAAAATTTTTGATGTTTGATCAAAATATTGGAGTTGTTTTAAAGATATCATTTCAGCAGAAGGTTTTGTGGCATTATCGCTCAATTTGATAAATAAAATATAAATTTCCTATCGCATTTAATCATAGTAATTCATATAGGAATTTTTTATAGTTATGAATAAAACCAAACTTCTCAAATACACCCAACCAATACAGTTACAAGTAAAATGAAAGGGACCTCCTTTTCTCTGTGTCGCTCAGAGGCAGGATGAATCACAAAGGCAGCAGCTTATGATTCAGCATCTCCTCCACTAAACAAGGCTGCAAGCATGTCAATAATTATAAAAGGTCAGACACAAACGGAGCTCTTCCCATCTGGTTTCAAAGAGAACTTCACCTGTAGCTAAGCATACAGCATCAGGTGAACCATCTGGTCTTTGGCTCGGACACTCTGTACTGCAAAGCTGATTTCCAGCCTGGATTCTGTCACTCTGCATTGGTTTAAGTATGTTATATCAGCTCTTGTGGTCTTTGAAAACAAATGGGACGCATCTCCAGGAGGGGGGGTTCAATGCATGAGCGGAAGTGGAGAGAGGACAAACTAAGGAGGTTTGGTGCACGGACTACGAGCAGTTGAGCGCTCACCAGTGAGTCACAAGTGCTCCATCTAATCAGAGTCATTCATTTCATAATCCGTCTCTTCGTCCTCACTCTGAGCAACATGCAGCATGCAGGCCGAGCAGGAGAAGACAAGAAAGGAGTGTTGGAAAAGTAATGGAAATGAATGAATGTCAGATTAACAAAAATAAAAACCTAATGGGGATAAGGTGAAAATACTGTAATATACAAAACCCACAAACAGAAAATATCTACAAATCTATGAAATGACAACTTGCACAAATATATAAATAAAAATCACATAATTGAATTGTTCCTTCATAAATATCATTTGCTTATTTAGGAGTTTGACATTTTAAACTGGAAGGGAATGATTAAGAAGAAATTAAAATATTCAAGATACTTTATTTTTTAACAGAGAAACTTAAAGTCCTCCTTCACACTGATTTCTCATTAATAAACTAGGTGCCTTCTCTCCTCTGGTGGTGCATTCATTAATGCAACATTCAGCACAGGCTGTCCTCCGCCCGTGCTGTTTGCTAAGGACGGATTTCCAACCAGACTTTCCACATACATAAGCACACTTACCTTCGCCTTCTCACTGGGTTCACTGTTGGTCCCGTATGATTGATTGTGCAGCTCCTTGGAGACTACACACAGGAACTCGGCTTGGTCTTCGTTTCCGTAGTTGTAAGAGGAGCCAATGCTGACCAGCTAGAGAGACACATACAGGAGAATAGAGCACAGAGGAGAGGTTGGTGTTAAAGTGAGGAAGTAGTGGCTAAAAATCCTTAAAATTATGTTAAAAATGTGTTTAAAACCAAACAACAAGCACAGATCACCTGATGTTCATTAACACAAGTTTTTAAACTTAGATCAACTCTAACTTCAGGTTTGGGGAACAGATTAGTTTTAGGTTTTATTTTTGCATTTATCTAGATAAACAGAAATGGATATCAATGTGAAATAGGGCAGAAGTGTCAAAAATCCATGATCAAATTTACAACCAAGCCACCGTGGTTAATTAAGGGCAATAAGGCTGCTAAAGCTTAAATACATTTACCCCAAAACAAGTTTATCACAACCTGCAGAAATCTAAAATATTAAAACATAACAATATAAAAAGAGTATAACAGAAAAACAAAAGCTGTGTTAATGAAGCAGTGAAATAAGACGATCACTGACCCACAAAATAAGTTAAAATAAATCAAATTAAAGACACCATTCAGCAGACAAACAATAAAGACGACTGGCACACAACTGCTGAAAGAATAGAAGTGCAGGGATTACCCACAAACATACATGCTGGTTAAAAGTTTATAAGGAAAGGTGGATTTGACTGGATAGATCCAGAACCACAAAACTGTTTACTACTCTAACCAACAAATCACTCATTTTTAGAATAAAAGGCTCTTAATTGTCATAATGCAAAACATTCTTTCTACACCTTCACTATTTGCAATGAACACAATCAACCAAAACATCCTCTACATGTTTGATCACATCTGGAAACAAACAAGTGATGTGAAAATATCCTGCAAACACATCTACAAGACTAAAGAGATCAAAACAAGAGGACGAAAAAAAGCATAACATCTGTGAGACCGTTGAAGCAAACTCCATTCATACGATGGAAAACAGAGAGAACAACTCCTGTCCCTGATTATTAAGTGTGTGTGTGTGTGTGTGTGTGTGTGTGTGTGTGTGTGCAGCAGACTACATGTGTACTGACTGTACCCAGGTGTGCATGTTCAGACTTGCATCGCCTCATTAGTCTCTGCTGCCAGATACTTGTTGTTGTTAAAAGCAGACTCGCTACAATCGTGCATCAACACAGCAAAAAACGAGCATGTAGAATCGACTAACACTCGCTGCAAATGCAAAGACCTCCAGTGTAAAATGTAGTTAAACAACAAGCTGTTTATTATGATCCTCTGTTCAGAAGAGCCTCCTTTGCTGATGGCTGAGCTTTAGCCTTTGGAATAAGAGCGATTCTCTGGTCTGACTCGTCTAAGGAGATGTCTGGTATTTCTGCTCTGATGGGAGATCAACTGATCTTATATATAATCACATAATCTAACTCAAAGAAAGCAGAATGATTTTAAATGATAGGAGAAATATCACAGACAAGAACAAAGGTGTCGGGTTTACTTTGCTTTACTAGTGAACAAGCAGTACACATGAACACTGAAAGAAATAAGCTGAAAAGAAGAAAAAAATTAATAAAAAATAAATCACAGCTATGTGTCTACTTGGGACAAACAATGGCCAAAGGGGTGTGTGTGTATGGACAACATGGGGACCATGCAAGTGACCAGCCCGTGGACAGAAATTTGTGGGACACACCTCTCCGCTGTTGTTTGGCAAAGCAGACTCCTCTCCCTTCACCTCCCTTGACACAATCAGCAGAAACTCTGACTGGTGGGCCCGCCCGTAACCTATACTGACAAGCTGCAACAACCAATCAGAGCACAGAATGCATGCCCGGATCATGTATGCGGACATTGAGAAAGATCCCGAGTTGCCGTTTGCTTTTGTTTATATTTATTTCCAACATGAAGGATTGGACTTTCTGGGTCAAGGTGAGCATAGCAGGGTGGGTGAAGCACATGACAGGAGGACTGCTGCTGCGACCCTGTGGGAAAGAGATTTACCTGCTCGAACTTCCAGCCGTCAGACATGGTAGACACCATTTGTGTCAGCTCCTCCTCCTGGCACTGCAGCACCCGATACACATGCTTTACTGGAATCTGACAAAAGAGAAAAGGAAAGGAACATGATATTGAATTCCCTTTCTGTAAACATGAGAATCAGGACACTTAAACATCTCCACAGAAGTTCATATACCTGTGACGTTTTGCAGTCGCGTTCCCTGATCTTGTCCTTGATTAGTTTTATTAATGATGTGATATTATAGAATTCAGCTTCTTCCAAAACACCTAAAAACAGAGCGCAACAAACAAATTACTTTAAAAAAAACTTAAAAAAAAAAAAACGAGAACTCCAGTGGAATCATTGTACCCTCTGAAGGTTTCAATATGGGTGAAATAACCTGAAAATATCAAAGTGGCAGTCAGGATAAGAGCTGTTTGAATCCTTTAAAATGCTTTATCATCTTTATACAAAAAAAAAAAACACAGAACGTATCTTAATTTTTGTTTGTTACATACGACATGTGAAGTTTTATAAATTGCCAGATCATGTGGCAAATTATGAATTTGACAAAAAAACTTGTGTAATGGTCATACAAATTATGTTGTCAAATTTTTGTCAAAGTGTTTTAGTTTTGTCCCAATTTGGTTGTAATTAACCAAAATTTTATTCATAATATGGCCTCCAAACATTGCCTCAATAATTGCATTTCTGGACTCAAGGAAACTAATTTGAGACGTTTTCCAGACACACACACAACAACTCTGAAACCATGTTCTAAAATGATTTTACACATGGTCAAAATGCAAGAGACACAAAACCCTGTGACAAAGAAATCGAAAACTCTTCAAAACATTTTGAATGTCGTTTACAATTTGATGCCAACAGTTGCATTTCAGTGAGAAATCTGCTTTAGTCTTAATAAAGTGTTTTTGGTTGAATATCTTTTAAGTGCTGGAGAGTGGAAATGAGAAACCAGAAACTTTACCTTCCTCTGCCAAGTCCCTGTTGAGCACCAGTTTGCCATGCCTCAAGTAATTAAGCACCGGCCCGAAGTATGTAGGGTCTCTGTCAATGAGATAGGCACCAGTATCATCCTGAAAAACACAAAAGCAGCAGAAAGTGTTACTTATTTTGAAGAACATACTTGCGCTAATCAAAACATTATCCTGGAAGGAAACAACATCCACTCTACAAACTCAAGGGACGAGAAATTTGAGGTCAGATCCTGTGCCGATAATCTCTACAGTGGCTGAGATGACATGCTCACACCGAGCCCCCCCCCCCGCGCACGCTTTGGGATATCACTTCGGTATTCTCACAGGCCGTGGGTTTCATCTTCACAACCGCTGGGTATTCCCTTATTTCTGTTCTGTGATTAGACGGTCTTTATCTCTCAAGAGGGAAGAGCAGGATAAAACAATTAGAGCAGAACAGAAAAAGATTTGGAACAACTGGCTGACTCCACTGAGGAGACCAGGAGGAAGTACCTTGGCTTGGCTTACAACCAATCTGGTTATCCCTTTTCCACAAACATAAAAAATTGGTCTGTGTAGCTGTGATGTTTCATTTCTTTCCGTTTTTTAAATGCAGTAGGACATTTGGCAAGAAAGGCCTTAAGTAAATTTTGTAAAAATCCTCAAACGCTACAGGATATTTGTCTCAGCAAAGGGCAATTAATATTGTTACACTTTTCAGGTCATGACCAAGCATACAGCTGTGCCCTCACTAACAGATATATTCACTGTCTGCTTCATCGTCCACAAATGAATTCAACTCAAAACCCATTAATCTTTCTAATAATGAGAAAAAGTCCCAGGGCATTTTCCTTTGTAATGAATCTCTAAGCCCTCTTGGCAGGCTGACCTCTTTTCTAAGGCAAAAATATCCCACTGCAGCCCAGAGGAGCTCTATTCTGGTCCTGATGCCTTGTGTCAGATTCTTAAACTTAAATAGTCACTAGAGTTTAAGCACAAGTACAGGTGGGTCTGAACACAGGACATAAACAAGGTCAGACCTTTATCCACTTGGGGTAGATTATCCTCAATCTTCAAGCAAGGATCCGCTTGTAGCCACAAGAAATCATTCCCTTAAAACCCATAACATGCCAAGTATAGCATAAATCTGTCCCTTGCAAAATTTTAAGGAATAAATGTTTTTTTTTTCTAATTTTTTCATGTGGAATATATACAGTAGTAGTCTCACACATCATAAGGTTGGAGGAGGAATTTCAAATATGTGAAAAGGTGGTGTAATGACAGTAAGAAGAAAACCATTTCATGTAGGTCTGTTTGAAATGGACTGTAAGACCTGTGTTTTTTTCTGTTTCTGAATGTTTGAAACCAAAACAAGTGTGAAAAATAAACTCTTGCTTTCCATAAAGGTTTGACTCTCTAAATTCACACTGACGGCTGCAACGCTACCGTTTTTGTCCCGAATCACATGTCACCTTTTCCAATGTGGGCACTTTGGCTTCTAACGGCAGGAAAACTACTTTTTTAAATACTCAAAAACAGTCAGTTTTGAATTTTTTAACCAGAGGAAATGTTCAAGAGGTTCGCCTCGTCCAGCCATCGAACACAGCTGACCGTCAGGCTGCACCAAATGTTAGAGAATGAAAACTTTCACTTTATACTCCAAACACTACATGATTAAGTCCTGCATTGTCCACTTTTTACAAGTCCAAAAAATGCTCATGTCGCAGAAATATGATGGAACACTTTAGTGGTTTTCATACTTTAACAGTGGTCTGCGCTCGTCAGAGTAGATTAATCACAATCACCTCTCACAGCATTCCATCAGTTTATTTTGGTTTCGGATTTCAGTATTGTACAAGTTTCAGTCTCCAGTTTACCACCTTGCAGAACTAAAAAAAAACATGCAAAAACCCTTAAACTTAATGTAGGGCAGATATCAGTGAGGGAACTTGGAGTAACAGTGGCTCAGTGATTATTAATACTGGGGCTCTGAAACAAGAACATGTACACAATGAGGACAGTGTATCCAGTTAAAAACAAAAGGCTGTCTCTGACGGCCTAGAAGGGGAGGACTGGGCAACAAATAAGATAGATGGGGGGGGGGGGGGGGACACTGCTGCATGATCAAAACTGGATAATAGAAAATGTTGCATTTTTTAAATAGATCATTATTCTGAACCTACTGTATCAACCAAAAACTACTAAACTGCTAGAGATGTGTTATGTTTTGTCCACCAGGTCAGGTGTAATAGAGTGACCAGTGTTTCAAACGGCTTCCATATATACAGCAACTAAACCGGTTCTGACAATTCAAACCACAGGCAAGTTAAAATGTAGGTAAACAAAACCAATTAGAAGGGTGGGTTTCCCTGCAGAGGGAAATGTTTTGCATGAACCTTATCATTCTTTTCCAACACACAATACATATCCTCCCACAGGAAATACCACGATGGTCCACCCTTTAACCACAAAATGTCCAATAAGGCTTTCTGCAGATGCATTAGCGTTGAACATCAATCCCTGATTCAACAGAAGTCAAGGGTGTGCCACAGTAAATGTGGCAGATGGTTAACTGTAATTACCAAAAAGAAATAAAAACATCACGTGAAACCATTCTAAAGGCTAGAATGTGAAAAGAATGTAGGCTTTTTCTGCTCTGCCTTCGCGAGTCAAACGGCAGCATCGGCCCCCAGCAGAAGCAAAGCTTAAAGATGTTGCACTAGATCCTCTGAGTCACATGACATTCACTACTTAGCCGAGTGGAAGCCTGATCCTTGTAGAGTATGAGCAGGCAATCCCTCAGGAGGGGCAGACGCAGTAACGGCAAAATAGGCCTGTGTGCTTTAAATTATACACACATTTCATCATAGATCTTATGTGAAAACTCTTTGATCTGATAATATGAGGTAATGCAATGACAATTTATAACAATCACCAAGTTTGGGAGAAGCTTTGTGACTGTTTTGCATTTTTCTGGTATATGAAAAGCTAAACTGATGAACCTGCTGGCAAACCACAAATTACCACAACTCTGGACTTTCTTTGGACACATTAAGAAATGCGTCTTCATCATAGTAAAAGATGAGCCATAATGAAAAAGTTCAGAATAATCCACTGTAGCACAGGAAGCCGATTACTTGAAGGTGCCTTAACCTTGTCTGTTAGACCAAGAAAAGATAACATTAGACTTCAGTAACCTAATTGGTCAGCAGCACTCTGCTGCGTCCAGCTGAGCACCTACTGCAAGAAGACAGTGCAGCAGGGAGACGATATCACCGTTAAATATTCACGTCGTCTCCCACAGAGTATCCAGGCGTGACGTAAAACCAATATTAAATGCAGCCGTATTTCTCTCACACATGCCACAGAAACAGCCTCCTTGGGCAGCACATGGATATGAATATGAAAAGAATAAGATGGTGAAGGAACCGAATTCTTTGTGGCGTGTTGCTTGAAAAATTCATGTAGCTCTCAAACAAGAGAGATGGGTCTCTACTTGAGTTGTGCTGGGCCGAGTAGTTTGTGAGCAGGAATCTGCCAATGCTCTAGTTGCTCATTGGTGCATCTCAGCTAATTGACGAAACAATTTTGAGCACAATACATGCTCATTATTGTGGTGCACAAATTAGTCAGTTAAACCTATTAAAATATATTGGGAACAAAAAGTAAACACAATTACTTCTAAATACCTGACTTTCTGCCATTATGCTACAGCACTTCCTTCACTCTCCCTGGTCTACCCCCAAAGTGCAAAACAAGCTCCAGTCAACAACATGAATAATGCAGTTCTCCTCAAGAGTCCTGCTGAAGCACGTCAGCCTGCGTGACTGAGAAAGGAACCACTCACTGCCTTTGCTGGGAAGCACAATATTACTTTCATTAAAAAAAAAAAAAAAAGCCCCATCAGTCTGCATGCTGTACGAGTCAAATGCAGAGAATCCATCTCAGCTTAAATAAGGTGAGCCCATGTTGATGAATATAGCTTAAGACACACTGGCAAGTGATACGATATCTAATAATAATCCGCCCTGCAGCGGGAGCTCTCTTATCTTGGCTTGAGTGTGTGATGTACACTTAAGACGGGGATTTGAGATCCATCGCTTGTGAGGGATAAACTGATAAAAAAAAACAAGCTGATTATGGCGAGATTAAGATATTTGCATGAAAATACGAGATGAGCTGTGGTCTCAGTTTAGCACAAAGGAGAGCTGGGGTGAAGATTAAAATGTGCAAGCAGATACAAATAACGAATACCAAGGCAGATGCAAATGAACAAACAAAAGCAGATGACATATACCCTGTATACAGACAGTACTCTGTGTATGGTAAAGAGTTATGGAGCCTTAAAGCACACATACTCAGCTGTTTGAAATAACAGATGTAGCATTGGGGTCACTCAGGAGTATGGAAATGATTTCATCTCTCATCCCACAGCACCTGGCAGTGACTTGTTCTGGGAGCTTTACTCAGAACAAAGGGAGAGGCTACCTACTGCAAAGCAAACAGTAAAGTAACTAAAAATCCAACTGCCTGATGAGTTTCTGCTGAGCTTTTATTTTTATTTTACGTTCGATATTGATTGTGTAATGTTTACCATCATTAAGGCAAACGTTAAGTTGCTATACTATCAGACAAACTGCATTTTATTGACCTCAAATAGAGCGAAGTTTCCAACTATCACTGGCGACCTAATATTTGATCTATAGAGGCTTAAAAAAAACTGAATCCAGCACTACTGTGGACATGTTTTTAAATTACATTTATTAAAAGCATAACCTCCGAATTGAAGCTGAACAGAAAAACAGCGCAGACTAGCAGCATCATGTCATGTGGTGACTGTCGGAATCTAGCTAGCTGTCGGGCTAACAGCTAGCTACAAAATTTCGAGTATGACCAAGTATCTAGATAAAAGCGATCATTTTTGTCCGAGATATGTGTAAGACTAATTATAAATACACGTATTGGTTATTCTACATGTGCTAAAATCCCCCAAGTCAACGCAAGACCATTTAGTGAAAAATAAATGTAAGTTAATCAACTGCGCTCCCGACTTAGCCGAACTAGCTTAGCATTTACCTTGTCGGAGTCGAGCTCGGGGTCAGCTTGGCTCAGTCTGTACAGAAATGATTTCGGATCTCGACACAGCGTCTGTCTTGTCGTTAAAAAATACGTCCCTCCGACATTTAGTCGTATCCATTTGGACGCTCCGACACCTGCTGAAATGTTTCTGTCTCCCGGAGAATGGGCCGGATATCTGCGGTGAACGGAGCCGCTTGTCTCGGAGCTGTTCTCTGCCATCCCTCTCCTCTCCTCCTCCGCCCTCGCTTCGTCTCGGCTGTGTCTGAGCGAGCGAGCGGCTGACAGGAAATATCGAAGCTGAAGCCACTGACTCATGTAAAGCAGGCTGCCAACTCCTCAGCCACTCCTACTAAGCCAGTCCACCAGCTCCAACTGACACTTGCATAAATTATTTGAGAGAAAACGAGGCCCTCCCCAGCTTGATCTCCTATGCTTCAGTTAAGAGAATCTATTGATACAGAGAGCCTGTAAATGTCACGGTGCATAAAATGATCTACAAAAACATACTTTATTATAATCAAACGGGATTTGTAGCATTTCCTAGCGTCTAACCTTCACATATCGTGAATTAAATAAAATTCCACAATACAAAGGTACTGATAATGGGTCGGTACTTTATTTACATGCTGCAAAAAGTGAGATGTCACCACAGTATGCTGTTCTGTGTCGTGGCTGAGGTGGTCAACAGAAGACAGGACACATGGTTTTCATTTGAATGCCTAAATCCCTACATGCTTTAATTACTGGACTACCAAGCATTAAGTGGAAAAATTCATCATTCAACATCTACTGACCTAGCGCACAAATAATCAGAGAGAGAATGAACAAATTCATTAAATTATCAGAATATGATTAAATCACTGAGCAAATAGAAAATGTATGATATAGTAAGAAAAAAGCTGTAAAATATTATAGTTTACAATAATTATTCACATTCAAAGGCTTTACATCTCAATACATACACAACATGGCCCCTGAACATGACTTCAATCCAAATATGATTCATATATTAGAATTTAAATAACACAGAATGAACTATAGGCTAAACAATAGCCTTCAATAACCTTATACAAGAATAAAAATACAAAAACTGTATCCTAATATCATTGCATTACTCGCTTCAGATTCAATAATACATCATCTGTACATCACAGTTCTAGTCAGTTACATGCCAAGTAGAGCATCTCATACACAATGTAACCAACTGCCATCGACTTGATTCAAACAATTTTCTATTTAGAAGAAAACGCTCTTCTGGCGTTTCCTCAACTTTATAGACAGATACAGCAATTTCATCGGTCATTTGGATCAGATGGATATCCTTTCACTGACATCCAACCACATCAAGCCCCTGGACTCCAGGGTCCTGTTCACTAATACTCCAGTCACACACTGCACACAGACTCAGCTGAAGGAAGATGGTCTTCAGAGAGGACCTTAAGGTACTATGTAAAAAATTAAAAGCATTATGATAATACATATTGATAAAACAAAAGCATGTTAAATCAGTCACTTTAATTTCTATTGGGCCAAACATCGGATTGAAAACAAAATACAGGCCTGTAAGCCTGTTTAGGCTGTTAAGCCACTGCAACAGTTTTTGCTTTTTATTTTTAAATGATTGCTTCTGAGAATGATAGTGTGTGTGTGTATGTATCTGATAGAGGTGTTCTGTTCAGCATGGGGTAATCAGCACATAAGATTTTATTTTTAATAGAACATACTGAAAATGAATCATCTATTCCACCAAAAAAAAGAAACAAAATTCACACCACAAAGCCAGTGAATAGTACAAAACCAAAACATCCAATAATTTTTGCCATGGTTGCCAATGCAGTCAAAAAATACCCACCTTTAAACTTGAAAAAACTATATCTCCAGTGCCCCAAGAGAGATGCGGACAAAGCTGAGTTACAAAACTGGCCATGCAGGAAAGGTAAGCAAGTTATGATTAAGAAGTACAAGCTAGTGGCATGATCATGCCCCATCAGCGAAAACATCCTTAGTATCAGCTATGGAAGGCTCACTCTTACATACTGGTTCAGACCCATGTTTTACTGCAGACCTGCTTTGTTACACAGAGACTTTAACTGGACTGTAATAAGCAAGTACCGAGAGACTGGGGAAAAAAAAGATTAAAAAAAAAACACAACTGAAATACCAAAGGAATAACTGGGCTCTGAAAAAAGTGAGGTTTGACCTGGATAAAGGTGTGAGACTGAATCAGTTTACAGTATCTGTCACAACTATGGAGTATACACACTAAAGGTTGGGCTTTACTACAGTTTGCACATATTGTGTATGATAAGGATATGGTTTAATTAAGATATATCATTAGGCTCTGGTTTTTAAAAGCTAGATTTTGTATCATCAGTGAAGCAGGAAACCAGTCCTTGCATTTGGGATAGTCCTAGCAGTACCCAAGCTTGTGTCACTATAGAAGACAAGCTTGCCCATCTCTTTCCCCCCCAAGCAGAATGTACAAAATGCAGATGTGCATAATGGAAGTCTTGTCATCCATACATGGAAAAAAAATGCAATAGAAACCTCACAAAGAGCACAAAGAACAAGCAAAGCAACCCTGAATCCAAAGTTGTGTTTCTCCCCTGGATCTACTCAGGAAAACAAACAAGATCTAGATGCCAGCGTCTCTAAGAGTTTGTTTACACTGCGGTGATGAAGGGCACTAAAGAGGGTGTTACTCTGCTCAGTGATTGGCCTCAGAGCTAAAAAGGAGTGGGCACAGAATAAATTGTGCTCCTATAGGCCAGGGTTTTGGTGCCTTTGATAGATCTTTCTCCACACTTCCTGGATCTTCTTGCACCATCTGTCTGCATTTCCACTGGGGTCCATCAAATAGTATGTCCGGTTAGGCTAAACACCAAAAGAAGGGGGGGAAAAAAACATCAGCCTCCAAACAATGGGCAAGTATGAACATGCTGCTGGAGAAGTATTTGCAAGGCATCAGAAATAAATCTTGTTTACCGTGTGAACAAAGAAGGTTTTGAAGTTCTTGGCCTCAGGGCGTAACTCTAAGGACCAAGGAATCTCCCCTTTCAGGACCCTGTTGACAGGATCCACGTAGTACAGGTGTGGTCCTTCAGTGAGGAGCAGCTGTCTCCGGCGAGCAAACAGACCCTGATAAGGAATGCAAACATTTCAAAACATTAGTTCACCAACAGAGGGGGCAACAAGGCCTTTAAGACTTTCCTCACCATAGCAGAGTTTCAACAACCAGAGCAATGACTTCTCTGATAATTGTATGAGGATGAAACCACTACAGTACTTGTACACATTTTAAAAATCTTATACAAAATATATTTTATGTATTTTTTAAGCAATGTAAAACACTGAAATCATAGGACACAGAAATCACACAGACCTTCCGTTTATCCACTGGGCCCATTTTGAGGATCAGGTTATTCTCTACAAACTGGTGCCTGTGTAAATACACACAAAATTGTATCGTTGAGCAAACAGGTTTCATAATGTGGAAGACAAAGTGAACAATTTTCCAACACATGATAAAAAAAACTGAATTTACCAGGGGTTCCCAGTAGTCTGTTTGTCCAGCAATAATTTCTTTTCTTCTTCAGTAAACTGCAGGTCCAGCTCAAAGGAGTTGTTGTCCAGGTCATGGATGTACTGTTCAATGTTGCTGCTGGACCTCTGTGGAGGTGTCGAATCAAGTGGCGACAAGGAGTGTGAAGAGCTGGATGGGGCCACCTGCATGTTGCTGAACTGGCTCAGGAGGTCGTCATACTGAGATCCATGTGACAAGTGATGAAAGAAAGAAAAAAAAAAGGTATACTGATGGTTGGTGCAACATTTGTGGGTTATGTAAGGTTTTCAATAATCTATACATCTGACAAAACAACTTTGTCTTTAAAATTAATTAACATCCAATGAAGACCTAGAAATAAAAATCCTACATTTCCATAGCAGTCCTCATCATCTTCTGACATAGCTGGCAGGTAGGGTGTAAGCTTAGGGGGCGTCTGGAGATGTAGGTCACGCCACGAAATGGTGTCAAAGAAAGGATGCTGCCTCAGTGGGTCATACCCTCCCATCTCTTCACATCCAAGCCGCTTAGAGGGGTCCAGTGACTGAAGAGACGACAGATAAGACAGGTCTGGTTATTTAGCAGGAAAATACATCATATGAAATAAATGATCTTTCACAAATCCACCTCCTCACTTTCTTCAAAGACGGACTCAAAGAGTTGCAACCTGATAAAATGTTGTGTTGTGGTGTTTAACCTACCAAAAGCTGCTCAACAAGATCCTTGGCTTTGGGGAAGAACTTCTCAGGGAATTCATACTCCAACTTTATTATCTTCTGGAATATTAGGTACTCGTTTCTATAAACACGTGAAGCAGCAGAAAGAACAGACAAAAAGAAAATAACTTGTTTGGCAAGTGTGTCACAAGTAATTTGATTGATTAGCATTTGTTGCACAACTATTACCATTAAATCTAAACTTGAAAACCAAATCCCAATTTATTTATTTATTTTTTACACACATTATATATTATGTCCATTACTCTTTGTGCATGTTGAAAAACATTGCTCAAGAAAACATGCCAAAATATTTTATTACTGAAGACATTTGCAGCACCTACAGTTTTAGAAAACAGCAAATGTTTTATTTAGAATATTAATAATAAATATATAATAATAAAAAAAACACTGTTCTCCTTCTTAAAAATCCCTCTGTGGCTCAAATGTGTTTAGCCGAATCATTTCAATAACAGAAGTAACTGAGAAGCAGAGACAGGTCAGGTCAGGTGGATTGTGGGTAAAGGCAGATTAGTAAAAATTATCTCAGGGATGAGAGGAAAACTAATCAAAATACAAGCTAAATAAAAAAGGGACAAGAGATTTTTCCTTTTCTTATATGTAAAAACTTTTCGATGTACTTCTGAGAAACAGAGATTAGTTTTTAGAAAAACAATAAATGCTGGAGTGAATTTTGGGGGGAAAAAGCAATTAAAGACAGACATTATATTTTACCATTAGGCATCCAGTTAGCACTTACCCTGCTCTGAATGGTGGTAAACCAGCCACCAGTTGATAGATTATACATCCCAAGGCCCACAGGTCAGAGCTTAAAAATAACACACAAACAAAATAATGTTATACATTTATCAAAGTGAAGCCTAAAATTTGAATAACAAATGTCAAATGACATGTCACTACCTCTTGCAGGCAGATTTTTCTGTCAACAGCTCTGGAGACACATATTGTGCTGTTCCAACAAAGGAATTTGCTCTCGCTGCATAAAAAAAAGGTTTTTAATCAGAAATGGTTAATGCACCCGATAGAGGTTCAAACACAGTTATTGTTCTGATTGATTGATTAATTATTCTAATCTTTGAAATAACTTCAAACTCTAATGATCCAGTAAAACTTGGTCACCAGAAAGTTTGAATTTACACATTTGCATACTTAGAGCCCCTTATTATTTACACAAAGCACAGGAAAACAACACAAAAGCAAAGTTATTTATGTGTCACATTAAAAAAATGAAATTGACAGCTCTCATTAACAACACATTAATTTAGCATGTATTTAGGCAGATATATGGTAAACATAAAATGAGAAATGTTGAATTAATATATAATGTTACAGCAACTCTTCTTGGAACATGATTCAGGTTGTGTAATATTTAGTATCCCAGAAAATCTGCAAATTTTGATAGGATTTAAAAAACTGGTGGAGACATAATTTATGTTATATGACAGACGTTTATCATTTAGCATACACAAAAGTAATTAAAATGAAAAATGATCAGGGAAACAGGTTTAGCATCTCACTCAAAGACCTTGGGATCAAACCCCCATTCTCTCAACAGGAAAACAACCACCATAGCATTTGTGAGTGTTTCCAAATATAACTGACTAAAAGTGGGTGTCTTAATAAGCTACTTAGTTCTATCGATCATTACCAAACTTTAAAGATTGACTGAGTCTTGACCTTAGATCAATATAAACAACTTGCATATGTGACACCCCGTAAAGATGAAGTACAGTACAATGATTTCTGGTACATACAGTCACAGCTAAAAACTAAGTATACTCTCTTGCTCTGAACAAGTTGAGAAATTGAAAATATGTTGATTCCAAGATCATGTAGATTAAATTCTAAATTTACTGCATTAATACATAAATTGAGGCCTTTGAGCATACCTTGTTTACTGTCTGATGATAACTGTTTTGCCGTCCCAAAATCTGTTATCTGAATGTGCATCTCCTCGTTCAAAAGAATATTTTCTGGTTTCAGGTCTCTGAAATAAAAATGACAAAAATTGTAACATATGAGGAAGACAAACACTATTGCTTGGCTATAAAACAAAATCAGTATAAAATCCCCTACCTGTGAATAATCCCCTTCTTGTGTAAATATTCTAGAGCACAAACTATTTCAGCCGAGTAGAACCTCGTACAGGTCTCATCAAAAGAACCAATTTTGCGAATGTATTTCAAAAGCTCGCCATTCTTAGCATAGCTGAGACCAAAATCTACAAAAAGTCAGTTAAGAAAACATTTAAAACTCCAACAAAACATCTGAAAAGTTAATACACAACATGTCTTAATAACCATTTGAAAGGATACACAACTTTTCATCATCTTGAAATGTGAAGTAGAGCTTTACAAAAAAAGGGTGATCAAGATTTGACATCAAATCCCGCTCTCTTTTCACATACTGGACTTTGTTCTCCTTCATAATGTGACGCTTCTCTAAAATCTTAACTAGTGGGGAAACAAAGAAATGTTAAAGTACACTTAAAATAATTTTCATTTGATATGATTAATAGAATATGTTATAAGAAGTTTTATTAATACTAACTTGCATATTCTTTTCCCGTTGCCAGCTCTCTTGCCAGGACAACCTTAAGAAAAAAAAGAGAGAGAAATGAGAAAATGTAAACATGGTATGCTAGCAGTTTGTCTAAATAGGGAGGAGATTAAAAAAATCTTTGGGACCATTTGTGAAATAACCTTAAATGAACCCAGGATGACTCATCTAAGCACATTAATGAAAAGAATGCTAGCATGTAGTAACATCTACCCTGGCGTAAGTCAAAGACAGGAATTCAAGTTGCATACCGTTGAGAAGGAGCCCTCTCCCAGTATCTTGCCAAACTTGAAGTCTTCAGGCTTCTTCTTGCGTGGCTGAGGAGCCTGGACGGCTGGCTGTGTGCGGTCATCAGAGCTCTGACTACAGCCAGTTGCTCCAACAGCACGAGCCTGTGAGGCTGAGCCCTCCATGCTAGGGCAGTGACTGCTGCTTGCGCCTGGGATAGCAAGTGGCGAGCAGGAGTCAGGGTGGTTTCTTACCATTGATGAATGTGAACAGGAACAGATGACAGCATTGGGCTGAATGGGCACAACATCATACTGGAACAAGAAGGAGAGAAATGAGAATAAATATGAGTCAGAGAGCTGATGCAACTGTGCTTCTTTCTTTTTTTAATCTAAAATGAAAGCCATGTGGTTTACACTATGTCTTCATTTGATAAATAAGGTTGGTCTAATCCTTATCTAATAAAACTGTCTAATATGCTCCATGCAATGTGTGCAATTATACTACTGGGAATTCCTAACAGTTACTGTCACTCCAAGTGACATGCTGGCAAGTTTAAACCAGACATGTCCAACATTATGATTATTAGACTTGAATATTCATTTCTAAGACCCAATTTGATTTTATAACAGACGTTTAAGGAAATGACTATGTTTTGATAATATGAGCACTAAACAGTTTTTTAAACTGAGTCATGTAAATAGTTTTCTGTAAATTTAACATTTGGTTAGTCATCATAAAATCAACAATTCAGCAAGCTTTTAGTAAGCCAATATCAAAATAAAGAGATGTCTGTCAAAGCATAAAATCATCATTTACAACAAATAGACTAAAAATCAAGCTACAGTGTATGTCCTCAACTCAATTAATGGGCCAATTACTTTCAGTAAACATAAACAAGAGAAACTTAGAATGCAGACCACTGACTATTCCTAGCTTGCTGTACCAATGGTGTAAGATTTTACACATTAAATGTACGAGTTCAAATGAGACAATAAGGACAAAGTCTAGCACATATAAAGTCCCACCCTTCGGCTTTCAAGCTGTACTGTTTTTATGTGAGAGCAACACTTACTAAAACAACACTAAACTCATTTCGACAGGTTGATTAAGAAAACGGAACCAGTAGAAAGAAGAAAACTGAAACCTACGAAGTACTCTGCTTTCCAACGACTAACTGTGTCTATACAAATGTTAGTTAATTGTAACAAGTAGTACAACTAGGGTGACATCTATGGTTGCTCTTCCAGCTCAGTTAACGTTAGTTGGTTCAATTGGCCTAGCTTTTACTCATTCAAAACCAAGGTGTGGCCATTTAGCTGCCTATTCCGGGCTTGTCTCTGTAGTTGCCAAATGTTCGTCTAACTATGTAGTGACCCATAACCATTAAGTCAACAATGTAATGGTTGACAGACAACGTCAGCCAATATTTTTTGAACCAGGAGTACGTGGGTAACAACTGGCCTATGCGAACTTTCTTTGCTAACCCAAGCCTGGTAGCAAGCTAACGTTAGCTTCGGCTACCTTGTCCAAGATACAGCCGGTGTAGTGCTTGAAAAAGCACTCATGTCATAAAATGCGTATTTCATGACAGTTTTATTAATAAAGAAAGCAACTTTAAGTTAAAAGTGACAAACTGGCTTCTGGCTTTTGTACCCTTGAAAACTAAATTAACAGTTATCTAGTTATGTCATTCCGAGAATGTAGGCTACAAGGTTCTACAGGCCCCTTCGAGAATTTCTTACCGTAACTGCTTCAAGCAAAGTCATTTAGTACACTATTAATATAGATATCAATAACTAACACCATATGTTGTAGTTAAAACTCCTTTCTTTATTAAAAATGGCAAGATGTACATTTCCTCACAGCCATACTTTGCCATAAAAACACATATTATACCACGACAAAACTGTATTAGATAACAGACTTTAAAAATGTTGAAAATTCAAAGTCAGCATGTCAGCGTTTCTTTTTATTCGGTTTTATTAGAGAAAACAAATTACTTGAAAAGCGCTTCTCAATGGGGTGCTTTTTTCGGCACAACACCGGTCATCACTGACAGCAAGTTACAAACTTAACACTAACAGATTAGCAAACTAGGTAACACAAGTAACTTTAAAACCGTTATCCATCTCCAAATAAAAATTTCCACTTGTGTTTCAAGTAACTGTGCTAATTATATCACCAACATTTGAAACCTGACCAAAGAATAACACGACATCATCATAAGAAAACTATTTTCTAACGAAAGGTGGAAGCTAATGTTAGCCTGCTAACAAGTATCGGTCAAAAGCGCGAACCTAAGCTAAGATTAGCCGAGCGTTACTGGTCAGAGGAAAATTGTCTCACAAGCATAAGAAAATTAACATTGAACACTCATAAGTTTTTTATTAATTATTTAGTCAAGAAACCTTTATTAATGATGCAAGACAGACACAACGCAAGCCTAAACAGCTCAAGAAACACCGGGTGTTGTGTTTCGGGAAGCTAACGTTGCTAGTGAGTCGTAACGATATTTTACGGCCAGCATCGCACTTCAAATGAAGGCCCCACATAAGTTATTATCATACAGCTGCTACGCTGCACAATCTGACCGCCGGCTTCGTACATTTATTTTTGGTCAAGTTTCGACACTTACCAGTTGACTTGTAGCTCTTGCCATGGGAGTTTTCCGTGAGTATTTATTTGGAATAAAATAATTAGAGAAGCTCCAGTAATGGCTGCTGCCTCTGTGCCTTCATTTTTTCGAGGTGTGACGTCGTTCCACAACAATGTTACCGCAGGACACCAGAGGAGAGTCCTACTGTGTCCGCCCCCCCCAGCCGCCACATTATCAACCCGCTGAACTTCATCTTAACTGATAGGCCTGAAGAAAAACGGCAGCTGTTATTGTTATACACATGCAAAGAATCATGTGGCCTGCAAAGTGTTTTATCCACCCAGATTTAAACTGAAGAATCTATGCGAGGTTTACCTACAGGTCCCTTGCGAACCATATGAACCAATTTTAATAGTGATCAATTAAAACTGTAATAACCATGTTTATTCTCATTCACATTTTAAATTACAGGAAAGTTGCTGACAAATTGTTTTGGCGTTGACATAAAATTGCACAAGTAATTATAAAAGATATATCTATTTATAGATACATATATATGCAAAACGTTTTGCCTGGAAAAAGCTTCCAGTTTATATACAAAAATGTACAATGTTAAGAGGCAATCTAGTTCAGCACTGGACTTTTAGTAGTTATGCTGCTGGTGTATGTGTATGTGATATTTGGTAAATTCTGGATGGCAGCATATGCCATGTCCACAGTTCTGCATTAATAATGCATTCATAGATGGTCATTCTAATTGTGTCAAGTGTATTTATGTACACACAAATCATAATGCATGTTAATTTTTGAATGTAGATGTCAGAAGATGCTAAACTCTGATTCCTCTTTAACAAATAATTCAGAATTCATTATTTCAAAAACCAGATATCAGATTTATAAAACCACATGGCAGTTTATTTTAGTCCTTATCAAACTCTGTAGAAAGATGCAGATTAAAAAAACCTTTTCATTTCTGAATGTTGAGCACCAACATGGAATCATGAAGCACAATGCTCATTTAAAAAATGAAATGATTTCAAAGTATACCATGTTTGTATTTAATGCCACACCTGATGATTTGCAGAACACAACCATGTCCAAATTTTAGCTTCATCCCTCCAGATTCTTGAATTATTTAATGTACAGAATAAACATTTTCCTAGAATTTGCACTATTTCCATAAAATGTTCTAGGTGATCATCTCTTCACTTGTACAGATTTTTTTCCAAATCGGATGCTCTTTTTTTATTTCAAAACACGTTAGTCACACCTGTATTATTGCTAAAGTCTATAAAAGGTTATAAGATTCTCTTCATATGTATTTTTTAAAACACGATCTATCCCAGTTGCCTCCTCTCTCTGATCTTCCTCTACATGCTGTTGACACAAAATCCAAATTGAAGATATGACATTTTCAATAAACAGTTTTTCAGTTTCAGTCCCTGTATTTCTCCTTTATTTGCATTTTATAGTTTAGGGACTGTTTATAATTTTACAAAAATATATTCAGTCCTTGCACTAAATCAATTTCATATTGTTGACTCAGTCTTCATTTATATCTTGATGTGACAGCGTCGACTCATCGTTGATGTCTGAGTTTTCCTCTTCTGCTTTGTCTTCGTTATCTGACGTGTCACTGTCTTCAGTAGAATCATCATCATCATCTTCAGCTGCACTAAATAGAAAAATGACAACTTCATTAATGACAATAAAAAACTAATGAAAAACCTGCACCTGCATGGTTTTACCCAACCACTCATCATGACAGTAAATCTGTTAAAAAACAAAACACATTTAAATACTGAAAGAAAACTGAACCGGAAGTGAAAATGTCTATATGAGATGACTGGCCAGAATAATAGTTTACAGAATAAAACTCGACTTTCAGCTTTAAAGGTACTATAGGGAATTTGGTAAACAATGTAGCTTAAAACGTCTTTTTTTCATGCCTCTTAACAACGTTCTAACATAGTATAGCTATAAATATATTGTGGCAATTTAAAAAAAACTAAAGAAATTAATTAGGTGGTTCCCTCGCAAAAACCTCTAAAACTCAAACCTCAGCCAATCACACGAAAGCAACTATTGTATTAATCTGGTTATCTGTCTCGCCGAAGCGCCGCACTTCAGCACTGCTTGGATCCTCCATTAATGCGTGCTGGAGCATTTTTCAGCAGAACATGCCGGAGGTGAGAGAAGGACAGAAACAGCCGCCTGCTATCGATTCAATTTTAGGAAAAAATACCAGAGTCTCAAAAAGAAAAAGGTAGCATTTCAACAGCTGGTGTTTTGCTCTCTATTGTTTCTGTGGCAATGTGGCAATCCCATGTCCGGAGGAGGCACGGCATAAGGATTATACCCGACAGGAGGGGTGAGAGCTCTGAGACGTGTTTGTGTAAAATAGCTAGCTCAACCTAGCTTGTTTGGAAATTACACAATGCAGCTTTAATTTGAGGATATTTGAATACAGAGCTTAAACACAATAGTATATTTGTCTGAAATTTTGTTTGATGACAAGGTATCAAAACATTTTTTATTTTCGCAATTAGTGACATAGGAAAAATGGTTTTAGGTTTATTTACTGGTATAGAATTTACATACTTTATGTTTGAGAAAACAGCTTAAGCAAAATGAAGTTTGCCATGCAAATGAATCAAAACATTAATAAGCTGTAGAGTCAAATTGGTCAGTGAGATAAAATGTTACTGATACAAACAACTACTGGTAAATTCAAAAAGAAAAAAAAATAGAGCAGAAAACATAAAAAAAAACGTGGATGTCCACAGTGGAAAACAATCATGCATCTTTTCCACATTAAATAAATAAATAAATAAACTTTCCTACATCGATCCATGTGATGAAAACTCAAGAAATTAGGTGATTAAATATAAAAATCTACTTTCAGATGATAGTATTCTCCAAAAGGTGCAAAACATTAAACACAAAAGGTCAGGACACAGAAAAATTAGTTAAAATAAAACTGTAAAACAACGATGTAAAGAAAAAAAGATGATAGTGCAAATCATTTTTGATCAAAATTACTCCGTAATTTATGACCAAATAAAACTTTTCAAAACTGGAGACTGATAAAGTGAGAAATGTTTTCAACCTGCAACTCAAACAAATATTAACACCTTAAGGCACACCCAACAGCAATTTACTAAGTCTGTTTCTTGATAAGGTTCTTACCACTGACGTCTGTTGAGATTCCCACATTCAACTCCAGACTCAACATCAAATGGATCTGTGAACAAGACAGTTTTCATCGAGAGAATTTTATTTAACACAAAACTCAGCATCTACTAAATCCTAAAGACTTGTCATTTTGTATTTTATCATAATAATAAAGTTCAATCTAACTATACCTTAAAAATAAAGAAATTATATGTTTAAGTTTCCAAAATCAAAATGAATTGTGATCACCTGTGGTGGTGCAGAAAGTCAAGTAAAATTTAAATAAGCATTAAGGTGGAGCAGAAAACCACTCTACAGCTACACCAATACACTGTAATGACACAATAAATAGCATCCCAGTTTTACCAAACTCCTCCTCTTCTGGTTTTGATGTGAGAAAATCCTTCTCCACAGTAAGCAGCTCTTCCTCTGACTGACACGCAGCGTAGCGTTCAAGCAGAACTTTATTGAGCTGAAGGAACACACTCCCCCACTTGAACTTCTTCAACAGAAGAACAGCCAGTTCCTCAAACCCTGAGAGGATCACACACAAAGTATTACAGTTATCATTTATAATAAGACGGGACATTATTTGTGAATAACTACAGCTGAACCCTTACCAACAATGCAGAACGTGGCAGCAAAAGCCTCGACACAAGATAACTTGCAGGGTTTGCCGTAGTTGACAGGGTTTGCAGCGACGAGGTACGGCAGTAATCTGGGATGACTTCCAACCATCTTACTGAATGGTGTTTCCTCCAGTTTGGCCCATGAACAGTCAATCACTGCTAACCCATTCTGAGCCACAATTTCTCTGAGCATGAAAGTTCATACATGGTTTATTTGTGCTAAAATTCAATTATATCAAAACTCAAATGGCTCAGAATCAGGCAGAAATACAGCAGGAGAAATGAACCTGTAACATTCAGAATAAAGAATAAACTCAACAAACCTGTCGGCTGGCGTCACATACTTTGTGCCCATTGGACTCAGTATGAGTCCACTGAATCTCTGATTGAGGTGCAGGTTATGCACAAAGCCCTTCCTCACCAGCTTCCTGCCAGTGCATCGTTTTGGATCACAGTGACCCAACTCCCACATAGCGAGTGGACAAGGCAGTTTCACCTGTGGGGCCTCTGCTCCCTCCTCTAAATGAAGACTTGCTGAGAAATCAAACAGTTGCACACAAAAAATAAGTGTTTCTTTTAATTTTTTTTTCTTTTTAATAAGTGTTGCAATTTGTCAGGGCTGAATTGAGTAACAACCAAATACTCATTATTATCTATATAATAAATACTGTCATTACATTTCCACATGATTTAAAAAATAAATACAGTGGAAGACGTCTCAATTGTAAGTGCTTTAGAATTGTGTTTATACACATGCTCCATGCAATACTGATCAAATGTATGACAGACAAGAACAAATAACTGAAAATTGGGTATTTTATTTTATTTACCTTCTAAAGCAGAGTGCATTTCTTCTGTAAAGGCCTCTAACGACTTCCCCTTCATTTTATGCCGTTTTTCTTTGCCTTTATTGTCAGGACGCACAAACTTGCCTTGTTTCTTTCGTCCCATATTGTAACCTGAAGTCAAGTTAGATAATCTACACACACTAGCAAGAGTCTATGCTATTGCTAACTAGTCGTCTACATCACAGACACTAACGCTTTGTCTTTAAGAAGTTTTGTATTTCATATACGCTAAGAACATTTAGAACCCAAACATGCCCTCAAAATATATCAAATTAATACCATTCGTTCATTGTTGACTAAATTAATACCTAGCTTTCGGTCGTGGTACGCACGCTTTGCTACCGTGTGACAAATGCGCATGCGCAGGGTTTGTTTTCGTCACGTGGCCGATCACTTGACGCAACCCCGGAAATGCAGCGAGAATTTTCTCATTGGTTTTGAAGTCATCCGTGTGCAGTTCGTTTAAAAAAATGTGTAATTTATTTAGAATTTGGGTGGTTTGTTTGTTTCTCTACAGTAAGTACTTTTATAGTTTGTTTCGACATCTTACCGTAATACTAAGCCTAACAAGATGCACCGCAATGTTTTGCTCTTTTGCTCTGCATGACTTGAGTTATGCTTGTTTTTTTAAAGTCAACCATGGATTTGCCGGCAAAATGAAGATAGTTGAGGAACCAAACACATTTGGGTTAGTGAAGCAAACACCTCTTAGTCATAGTGTGAACACTGTTGGCTTCCTCCTCATTTTGCTTCTCTGTTTAGGTTAAATAATCCTTTTATGGCTCAGGGGAACAGACTGCAACCTAAAGTTACCCCATCACATATATCTGGTAAAATGTTATGACATAATTTTAAGCCTGTATTTTACTTATTTTGAAAAACATGTTGATTGAAAATGTCTGTTAATCAGCCAATCATTGTATTCAATCAGTAACAGTAATGATGCCTTCTCTTAAGGTCCAGTTCATCTTCATCATCTTGCGGGAAAGTGCTTTAGTCTGATGGAATCAACGTAAGTATTAAACATGTAGGTTTGTTTTAATAATGTTCTTAATCTTGTTTCTTAAATTATTTTGAAAAATGCATTTGACTTCAGATTATCTAGGCTAAAAGAAAGGTGTATTGATACATTTGGTTATTTTGCAGGTATAAATATGAATTCTGTCCATTCCACAATGTTACTCAACACGAGCAGTCATTTAGGTGGAATGCTTACAGTGGGATACTGGGGTAAGAAGCTCCAGAAACACAAGATTTGACTGCAATATTAATATTTATATATGCAGAATGTTTGTAAAATTGAGTATTTGTTGTTAGGATTTGGCAGGAGTGGGAAATAGCAAACAACACTTTTACAGGCATGTGGATGAGAGATGGTGATGCCTGTGGAACCAGAAATAGAGAAACAAAGGTTTTAAAAACACATGCTGAAGTTATATCCACCATCAAATGGAAATACTTTAAATGTGTTGACAGGTTTTATATAATTGTCCTGTAGGTCATTCTAGTCTGCAGCAACGGCACCAAGCTGGCTCAGGTGTCAGAGCCCAGTACCTGTGTGTACTCACTAACCTTTGAGACGCCACTTGTTTGCCATCCACATTCCCTTCTAGGTAAAATATAGATTTTATAAATCTTCAAGGCTTTATGATACAACTATAATAATGGGTTTTTACTTTGTACAATGTATTTTGCAGTGTACCCAACCTTGAAAGAGGAGCTACAAAAGGAATGGGATGAAACTGAGCAGGCTCAATACGATGGTCTTATTACTGAGCAGGTGAGAAGCAGTTTTAGATATTTGAAGGTGTCATGTCATTGACTTTGAATGATGCAAACTGAAAGTTTATTCCTTGTCGTGCCTAATTTAAACAGACACAGATGGGACAAAGTCCTAGCCAGATTGTTATTTTCAAATGAATTTAAATTTTCTGACCATTTTGCGCTCTTTACACTGTTGTCACAGGGATACAACAACCTCTTGAGGGATATTTTTGAGGATGCTGGACTCTTAAAGAGCCACAAATTGAATTTCAATCCACCAGAAGCTGAAGCAGTTTCAGAAAAACACAACTCGTTACATAAATGTGAAGAGGTACGCTAATTAATAGCATTATGCATTCAAATATTAAATCAAAAATATCCATTTCATCCCACATCACAGAGATATGTGATATAGTGTATTTTTTCTGTAGGACAATAAAAAACAAAGAGAAGAGATAAAGAGGCTACATGTTATCCTCACTCAACACAACATCACTTTTGACCCACAGCTAAGTAAGTCTTCTCAAAATGTTATCCTCACTTATACTGTATTAATCACTTGTGGGAAGTTTAAGTGTTACACAGCAGCCTAAGTCATTTAATGAAATGTATATATGGTTATAACAGTTTTTGTCAAATTGTTTTCTGTGTGTGACAGATGATGAAAAGGGTACAGAGAGTGTGACAACAAAGGATCAACACTTGAGAGGAGACACTGGGCTCATTGATCTCCAGTGAAAAACGGTGCTTGTTGAAAACTGCTCAACTGGACATGAAGACTTTGTTGATCAGTGAGCAGCTGCAAAAGAACGAGCAAATGTACAATCACTGTGACTGATGGGCTGCAGCTTCAGTATAAGAGATGAAAACATTCCTAAATCACAGGATTTTTCTGTGTCAGGGCTTCTGACACATATCGCTATGATGTTACATGTATGGATGCAGCTTCTTAGAAAAGAAAAAAGTCCCTACTTGTCCCTGATGTGCCTTGAACAAATCACGTCTAGTATCCCTACACAAACACCAGGGTGTATTTCCTCTAAATGATGGGATTCAAGTATGTAGAGCTGTAAAATGACTAAGTGTGTTGGGTCTCTGAAAGCACTTGGCTTGTAGTTTGGCTGAATGTGTAAATGTCACAAAGTGGTCATAAGATGTTAACACTTTGTCAGCACAAATGTCAACCATACAAAAGAGGATTCAAGTTTATTCTAACAAATGGCAAGTTGTAATCTTTTTTTTTCTTCCCCTTTTCAATCTCTTTGGCCCCTCACACATTTGACTAATATTGTTGTAGTAGTGCATAAAGTTTTCTGGTTTGGCTGCTTTCATCCAGAAAACCACCTGTTTTAACATGCATACACGATTTTCCCTCATTTTGGGTTTTTTTTTTTGGTGCCCTCAGCTTTTTTCCTGTCCTGTAACCCTACAAATCATTAGTCAACCTCAAGAATATATTGCCGTCTAAAATGCATCATTAAGAGCTGCAAGTAAAAATGCACTGGTGTGAACTTCATACAATCTTAATTGAATGTTTGTATTCTAAAGTGTCGCAATCTGCCTCTAGCATCTACACCAAAAGACGAAAACAAGAAGTTAACACTTAGAATGTGGTTGATGTTTTAATACTTGCTGAGAAGAATGTCTTGTCATCTGTTGAGCACGTCGTCTCAACAGGAAATAGGGTTGAACAGAATGAGAAGTGAGCAGAAGGATCAGTTTTCTTTGAGTGGACATACAAGATCTCCTCACTTTCAATTCAAGCAGGAGCTCTTTTCAGTCTGAATCTACGAGTCACCGGACATTTGTACCCTAGGAAAAAAATGTTAAACTCACATTAAGAAAGTTTAAATCTAGAAAATATAAAAACACTCATTTGTGAAGGTTTTATTCTAGTTTTCATCACAAAATCATGTTCTATAAAGTAGGTTAAAATGTTATTTGTCAGTGTGGTTTCACTGATCATGGGTCCTGACATGCTCTAACCTGTTGACTGTAAACATTCCTCAGACTTTTGACTCCACAGGCTTCTTAGCTTTCTGTTTCACCCTAACAAGTTTAACCCCCTCCAAAAGAACCATTATGGGAATTATTGGGATGGAAATAGATTTGAAATGTTGGATATAAATTACTTTTTAGTGACTGAATTCACACGAATAAACACAACATGAAATGGTAACACGGTAACTAAAATAAAAATGCTGGTGATTTAAGAAAAAACATGAGGATCTTTTATAAATTCTTCACGAAAAAAGATTTAGTCCAAGTCAGATTGGTTCTCGGATTTCATTTGGTCCTTGTAGTCCCTTTGAGTCAGGATAGAAGCTGAATAACTTCTCTGGCTCTTTGCGCCCTCTGCTGGACATCTGTGTCATCTGGCGCCTTTCCAGATTCTTCCACCAGGGATAAAGCCTTCTGCACTGTTGTGTCCTTTGCTAGTCCACAAAGTCCCTCCAGATACTGTAGCAGTACTGAGAATTTATCATCTGGTATCTGAGGAAAAACAATGTTTCTTTACATTTTTACCTCTTTGTTTATAAGCTAAAACCAGTAATTAAGCTACAATAATCAGAATTCCATCTTTAATGATGTGATAAAATAATAATTTGACCTTTTCTGAGTCAAACATGTGCTGCAGTAACCATGTCTGTCTGGTCTTCTGGAACTTCCATGCTGAACGATTTTCTGCCCAACTGGAAACATGAAATTAGAATAGGTGAAACGTAAAAAGCAGCGTTTGGACATAAAATCACATTTCTGCATTGAAGAAATGTGCTTCTTACCATGTGAGATAATCCAAGGCCTGTTCAGAAGCCCCGGGTCCAGCATCTTGTGGTTTTAGAGCAGTCTGTCCCTCCTCTTTAAGCCTCTTCTTCTCCTCCTTCTTTAAAATCTTCTTCATCTTCCTCTCCAGGACCCGCCTCTCTTCAGGGCTCAGGTCCTTTTCTCCCTCTGGCTCATTCGTCGGCTCAGAACAGCTGGATGGATCTGGATACTGTAACACCAAAGACAAAATAAGCATCATGGAAGTTAAATGTGTAAATGTAACTGTTTTCAAGGTTGCCGTACGTGCAAACATGTTCTTCCAATGAAAGAGAAAATAACTCAGTGATTTGTCCTTGCTTTCTTCCAGTCATCTGAATCCCGGGGGAGATATAATTTTTCCAGCTTGCCCCAAATGACCACACAGCAGAGACGAGTCAACTAAGACAGCCCTGACACATCCGTAGCCTTGAGATACCAGGATGGATCTCGTTCATCCTGTGGGCTTTGTCAATGTGTAGCTGTTTAACGACGATTAGACGGTCCATCCCAGTCCTCAGCTCTGGTTCCTCCTCAGAATGTGTGTCAGTGGGATTGAGAGATTCCTCCCACTGCCCAAATATATGATTTCAACCACCTCAACAATAGCAGAGCAGAACAAGGCCCATTCGGACTCAATGTCCCCCACTGCTGGGACACGGTCAAAGCTCCACCAGAGGTTGACAGGTTTTTCTGCCAGGCGTTCCCAGTAGACTGTTACTATATGTTTGGGCCCAACAGGTCTGCGCAGCACTGGAGCTGCTATTTGGTGCATAAGCACAAACAACAGTCAGGAGTCATTCCCTGAGAAGCTACCCTCTTGTCTCCTGGGGTAAACCCCAACATACAGGCAGAGAGTCTTGGGGCTGATAGTAATTTGTGTAGTCAGTAATTATTTGTGTAAAATAAAACGATCAATTACATACATTTTCAGACTTTTGTTCTTGGAATTATGTCAAATCACTTTAGATAGCCTCAAGTCGTCTTGGAAATTGCAAGCTTTGCACAATTTTCCTTTGAATGATTTTCCTATTCTTGCCAGAAACAAATCAGCCAACCATCAGCTGCCACCTATCCAGAACCAGCTCCAAGGACAACAGCTACACCAAGGATCCCCAGACATTTTGTCTCCTCGTTGACCTCCAGCTAATCCAGAAGGAGCCCAAGTTGTTTGAAGGCCAGCTATAAGACTCTGCAGTGGGACATGTCTAAAACATGTCCCATAAAAGGGTAGCATCCCTGGTGGAGTCCAACCCCCACTGGGAAAAAGTCCAACTCCCTGCTGGTGACGTGGACCAGACTCATGCTCTTTTGATACAGGGACTGGATAGTCCACAACAAAACACCATCTACCCCATACTCCCTGAGCACCCATCACAAGGGGCTCCTCAGGACATGGTCATAAGTCCACTCCAGATCCACAAAACACATGTGAACTGGTTGGACAAACACCCCCTACAGCACCCTAGCAAAGGTCAACTATTGACCAGACCGTCCACTCCAGCAGCACCATCACTAGATGTCCAAATCACCTCAACTAGCTCCTTTCAATGTGGAAGAGCAGTGATTCTACTCGTATCTCCTCCAAAATAGACTATTTTCTCACCTTACCCATGGGGGTGAGTCCAGTCACTCTCATTTTTTCAGTCATTACTCAGAGCTCATCAGGGTTGAAACAAAGATTGTTTGTTAAATTGACGGCTTTGTCTTTTGCCTTTTTTTTTTTAACCAGATGCTTTTTTTTGCAGATGCTTTCCCAATTCAACTCTTTCAATCTACTCTACCTTCACTTGTGAACAAGACTTCATGACACCTGAATTCATCCACCTTGGGAAGTGGCTCGTTTCCAGTCCTGATGCTTGTCTGGTTGAGGACCACAGCCTCAGGCTTGGAGGTGCTGATGCTTCATACTCACCTGAAAACCATTCAGTGCCTGCTGGAGGCCAACAGGACCACATCATCCACAAAAAGATACAATTTGAAGCACATCAAACCGGAGACATTCTGACCTTTGGCTGTGCTAAACATTCTATCCATAAAAGTTATGAAGAGAATTTTTGAGTACAACACTTACTGGAACCTTACTTATTGCCAGTAATACAAACCAAGCCCTCCCTCTGGTTAGACAGGGACCTTTTCAGTAGGGATGTCCCGATATTGATATTGATATCGGAATATTGGCTCCAAAAATACGATATCGGATTATATCGGACTTCATCAAAACTCTCCGATATCAGCAGTCTGTATTAAAAGCAGGAATTGTAGTCGTCCTTTTAGTTAACCAACTAATATTTGTTTTCGGCTTGTTATTAAAGTTATGTTTATTTTGTTTGTACTGCTTTTTATGGTCACTAAGAGCAATGATCTCATTCTTTTGGGCAGTGGATGAAACTCTGAACACTCAAATTGAAGCAGTTGGTTATGTTTTCTCATGTCTTTTTCTTATGTATTATATCGGAATGATATCGGTATCGGTCAATACTGAAGGCTGCAATATCGGTATCATATCGGAAGTGAAAAAGTTGTATCGGGACATCCCTACTTTTCAGGGCACCTGAACACAGGTGGAATGAGAAGGGTTTGTGCAAAGCCATTTTCAGACCTGGATTCAGGTCCAGACTCCCTGAGTTTTACTTCTTTATTAGTTTTCAGCAGCATGTGTTGGGTACATGTTTCTGTTAAGGTGTACACCTGAATGGGATGGAGGTAGGAACACAGACAGGGATAATCTATTAGTCACTAACTAACTTTTTATTTGTGATATCAGAAAATGATATGAGGAGCTCAACTATGTGTGTATAACATTTTTTATATTTTATACATCCCATCTTTTTTTTTACAAATGTGTGGTACTGTGTAAATAAATAAGGGAAGACGGTTGATTAACTAAACGGACTAAGTCTTAAAAGAGACAGAAAACCAAATGTCAAGATAAGCACAAGCTAAACACCTTTGTAGATTTGAATCACTTCCTGTTGCACCGCAGCTCAGAGGGACATTTCCTGCGTGGTGCTCTACAACCTTCAGCACAGCGTTAGTTGCTAATGACAAGTTGATCACATGAAAAAAACACACTACTACAAAAACAAGGTGACTGTTCTGTTTTGAGTGACCGTTTCTTAGCAGGAAAATCGCTGCTTTGCAAAGAACTCATAAAAACTGCTCTGAGGAGCAGAATTAAAGCCACCTTCCTGCCCAAACGCTGCAACCACAGCACGACTTCAACGCAGTTCCCCCTCTCAGCAGCTCGGGGGAAGTTATAAACAGTATGTTCTCTGATTTACTGGACCTCAGTCACGGTGATGAAGAAAAAAAAAAAAAGGGAGGGGAATAAAGATTTTGATCACATGGCCACAAAGTCATTCTCAAAGTATTCTACAGGATACTGCCCACATAAATCCAAAGAGAGTTCACTGTGAGGAGTCGTGTCCACGCAACGAGCATCGTTTTCACAGCGTCGGATAAAACGGAGCCGTCTAGCCGGGGGCTGAAACCAGACGGGAGGAAGACGAAAGCAAAAATGGTAAGTGGAAACAGGTTGAGCTCAAAAGAGGGAAGCAGAGGAAGGCTCGCTCGCTGCCAGGGTCGAAGTCAAAACATTTTGAATAGACAGCATCAGATACACCTAACGGGCACCAGATGGGAATTTGTTAGGGGATCTCTAACTTTTACTTAGATTTTAAACTCGGCTGTGACTGAATGTAGGAAGTAACTACCTTCAAAGATTTTGTTCCTCAGGAAACCCAGTTTTGTTATGAGTAGGGTTAAAGTGATCAGCTTTCTGACCTCTAGTAGGAGGAAAGTCCTGACAGTTTGATGAGAAAAAGCAAACAATTTAAAACTATGATTTTTTGTTTTGTTCTTTCACTTCCAGACTCATGAAACCACCAACGCGACCCAGAGCAGCACCACTGATCGCCACAATTCCACCTTTACAGTCTGCACTTCCACTTCCAACGTCTCATTCCTGGACACAATTGCAGCCAATGACATAACCTCCAGAACGAACTACGTCTACAGTTTCTTCGCTGCGTTGGGATTCCTTGCAGGCTGCTTTTTGCTCTACAGCTTCATTCAGACCTACAAAGCCCACAGGACGGTGGCGTGGCTCGACTGCCTCCTCTGGGTGTTCTGTGGCTTTCAGCTGCTGCTCCTGCTTCTTTCTCTTCACATCGTGGTGTACAGACCCGACTACATGGAGAGCTCGGCATTGGGCTGCGCTGCCCTCTCCTTCACCATCAACACTGCCTCTCTGTGCAGCTTGCTGGTCTTGGTGCTCATGGCATATGTCCTCACCTGTGATCCACCATCCCACGCCCTGCTGAGGAATCCTAAAATCTGCACCGCGTTGGTGATCCTGACTTCTACTCTGATCTGTCTGCTGCTGGGTGGACTTCGTGGTGGACTTCGTGGTGTACAAGAAGCGTCTGAATGTGTTATGGACCCAGCCCAAGCTGGTGCTTCATATGCAGCTGCAAAGCTGTGTTTGGCTTTTCTGATTCCCTACACTCTCCAACTTGGACTTCTAGTAAGTGGCTGCGTCCGGCAGTGGAAATCTAAAGGTCGCTTCCTGTCTGGTTCTGAGGAGGGTCCCATGTTTCTGACGGTCAGCATGGTCATGTTTCTCTGCCTGCTGTTCTACAACACTGCTCTGGTGAGAGGAGCTCAGCTCGCCAGCGCGGAGGGGCTGAGCCCTTACGAGCGAGCCTTTCTGAGCGTGGCTGAGTGCGTGCTGTTTTCAGGGAGCAGCGTCAGCCTGGTGCTGGTGCTTTTCATGCACAGGCCGTGTCGGGACAGTCTCTACGGAGTGATGAGGCAGCTGAGGGACTGGTGTCGAAGCCCCAGGCGTGCACAGCCCAACAGAAACATCATCACTCCACATATCGAGATCACAGACACTCTACAGGATATAGAATCCTAAACAGGAAAAAGGGAAGGTACAGAGAGCTGACAGTTTGACTTTGTTTATCCTTTTCTGTTAATATTTGTTGATGTGTGGATTTACACACAAAGCTGTATTTACTGGTCATTTCTTTTGCTATAAAAAGTTAAAAATAAACGGCATCATTTTTGAGTCGCCATTCACCAAAAATATTTTAAAAACAAACTAATGAAACTTGTCTGGAGTAACAATGCTATGCTTAAAATAATTTTTTTTTTTTTTTGCACAACCTGTTGACGCGATCGCTAGCTATTTCTGTTACTGTCAGTGAGACGTCTGCTCCTGTTGACAGGTATGTGGGCCCTCTCTTCATGAGCAAACTGCTCCAGTCGTCTCAGGCCTATTTATAATTTGCTTTAAGCAGTGATATCCTCCTCAGTCATCTTCTATTAAGTCCACTTTGACTCAAACAGCGATAGATGGGGCTTTCTAATGCTGATGTACCTATAAGTTGACCTCTAAGCTCTTTGGGAGTTGTTTTGAACTGTGTTCTCCATCTCTTCATTTTGTCATCTAGGGATGTGGCTACAGTCCTGTGGACCTTAAACTTCTGAATATGTCCAACTGTAGTCAGAGGAACATCACGCTGCTAGGAGATGGTCTTCTAGTCAATAATAGTTCCTGATCTCCTGAGACGAGTCTCCTCTCAGCTTCCTGCGGTCCACGTTCAGTGTGATACACACCTGATAACAAACAGCCCTGTGACTGCCTTTCACCCTTTAAGTAATCATGTGGATTACAAAACTGAAGATAGCCATGATGCTGATGACTGAGCATCTCACTATGGTCAAACTAGAGACCTTTTATAGGTTTCACTTTTTAAAAATTATTCTGTCAAACTAAAATTCCTAAAGCAATGTCTTATTGTCATCAGTTGATTTTAAGTACATTTGATCCATTATTACTTTAGTCTTTTTCAAGTTATTACAGTGAACATTGAAGGTTTTTCTCTCTCCAACAGAAAGTTTCTAACAATTTTATCCAAATTTGCATCTTTAAAATTTGACAAAAACAGCGTTGACTCCATCATTTATCACTATAAGACAATGTAAGTTTAAAATTCTGGTAGAAAAGGTAGCAAACAACATGCATTCCTTCAAAAAAAAAAAAAATGCAGTCATTCAATATTTGGTTTGGTCAAGTCTGATCTGGTAGGATAAGATGTGTATTCACCTGTAAAGCTGTATTTAAGTAAAAAACAAATAACCCAATGTCGCTACAATTTTTACTTTTATACAACAGTTTGAAGTCAGCTGAGTGAGTAAGACAATTAGTCTTTTATTTCTTGGAAACAAACTGTCTGCAAAGACCTGATTTTCCACAAAAGCCCGTTTAGTCAAACGGCTGGAAAAAAAATGAAATCCTCTGCCACACAGGAATCATTTAGTCAGTTTGAGTTTAGGCCAACAGAGTCAATATTCTTAGTGTTATGGTTTCAAACCTGTCAAAGAGCCAGAAAACTATACAAGTGAACTTTCCAGGTCCTTTTCCAGAAATTAATGGGCAGCTTTTCTTGGAAAACCTGACCAGTTGCTACAGTGGCAACACAAAGTGACATGAAACCAGTTCAGTGTTCTCACAGCAGGTCGGCTGCATGGATGCTGGTCCCCGTAGCAACCGTCACATTTAGTTAGAAGCAAAAAAATATGCAAATTATGTGATAAGTTACTGTAATAATTTGGTTTATATTTAATATATTTTACGACTTTAGAATATCTATGAGTGTCCTTCATCTTGTTTTGTGTAAATATGCAGTTACTAGTCTCTGTCAAAGATTCTGACGCCCCTATTTACACATGTTGACGTCCTGCATCCCTACCTGTTTACATGCTTCAAATAAACTGTCACTTTAGTGCATGAAAAGACAAATCCTCAAATGTCCCAACGAGAGACAATAATACCAAAATCTGCTCCTGTTAAAATATGAATCTATGGTTCAATATGACCCTCAGCTGAGCTGCTACAGGATTTAGACTTGATTTAGTGTTGTTTGAATTGATGTATTTGTTCGCCTGCCTGCACGGTGTGTTGTGGTAGGTGTGTCTCGAACATCGGCTTTCATAGTCACTAGTCAACGGGGCAGAGAGAGAGATGTCTAGAGCATCTGTGCTGCAAAGACTCAAAGGTAAGTGTACTCAAATACACCAACTTCTAAAGAATAATTCATGTATTTGTCAAAAATAAAGAAAAGGACAACATTTTAAACAAAAATAAGCAGTGCAGCAAAATCCTAAAGCTGGAGAGAAAGAATCTGAACATGTAGCAAAGAATATTAGCTGGATTCTGGGATGGTGAGTTTTATGATTTATGCCTTTAAATCTTGAACAATCACTCTTTATTGCTCATGGTGATTTTAAGTTTAAGAAGTTACAAATATTTATTCAAATATCCATATTGTATTTATCTATATTTTAAGTTGTAACGTGGACCAAATTTAGCTCTTTAGACATCAAGGTTTTAAGATGCTGAAAACAAGATTTTCATCTGTTTAACTTTTTTTTTCCACAGCAAAAACAATTCTTCAATCTGTCAGGACGAGAACCTAAAATGCATCAGACTCCCGACGGACAAGACATACCTAAAAGCTAGGACGACGTACAGAAAACGTTCTGAAGCTGAATAGGAACCTGTATTATGGACACAACCATGTATGTGGACTACACAACACTAACTGAGATAAACCTCACTATTCAAACTAATTACACACAACAGGCCACCTCTGATGTTCTTCAGACCTCCTCACAGAATCCTCAGCATTACCTTATCTGCCTCTTCCTCTCGGGGATCTACGCTTTAATCCTGTTCCCCATTGGCCTCATTGGGAACGTCCTCATCCTGGTGGTCAACCTGAACCACAAGGGCCAGCTGACGGCTCCAGACCTGTACTTTGTGAACCTGGCTGTGGCCGACCTCATTCTAGTGGCAGACTCTCTGATTGAGGTGTTCAATCTGAAACAGGGCTACTATAACAACACAGGCCTCTGCACCTTCATGAACCTGTTCCAGCAGGTCAACATGTACAGCAGCGTCTTCTTCCTGACCTGGATGAGCTTTGACCGCTTCGTTGCGCTGACCAACTTCATCGGCCGCAGCATGTCGCGCGCCCGCCTCAGCTGCTGCCTCATCTGGGTCTTGTCGTCCTCGCTAACCCTGCTGCCTTTTGCTGTAGCTCAAGTGCAGCATGCGGGGGAAGTACATTTTTGCTTTGCCAATGTGACCCAGATTCAGTGGCTGGAGGTGATGCTGGGGTTCCTGCTGCCTTTTTGCATCCTGGGATTGTGCTACTGGAAGATAGCACAGGTGCTGAGATGCAGTCAGAGGGAACAAAACGGCCAACAGCAGAAGCCTCGCAGGCAGAGAGCCCTACGAATGATCTCAGCAGCTGTGTTGGTCTTCTTCCTCTGCTGGCTTCCAGAAAACATTTTTATAAGTGTTCACCTCCTGAGGGGAGATTCAGTCAGTGGCACTCTGTGGCAGGATTTCCCCCTGACAGGACACGCCGTTAGGCTCGCAGCCTTCTCAAACAGCTGCCTGAACCCACTTGTCTACGGCTTCCTTGGGGAGACATTTCGGAAGAAACTGAGGCTTTTCCTTCAGAAGAGCAGATGGTCCACAGGTCAGCTTCAGGAAACCCCATTTATGAATCAGCTGCAAGGACATGCCTCCATGCAAAATATAAAACGCCAAGCCAGTTCTCAAATCTAGGCTCTATCAGCTGCCATGAAATTAAAAGGACTGAATGAAAGCCAAAACTTCTGAAGATCAAGTGTTGATCAGATAAATGTGCAATTTAAAATCAGACACACTGCATGCAAAGCTAAAAGAGCAAACCTTTATGGAATTTCACTGGATTACAAATGGACCTTATTATAGTCATAACAGTCTGATGCCTACCCGTAGCTGTAAATGAGTAAGAAAACATGAAGGCATTTTCCAAAAACAGACACAGTTCCAGCAGCTCACCTCTGGTTGATGTGTGTGTGTTTCCCCTGTTGTCTTTTTCTTTTTGCTCTTCTTGTCTTTTTTGCATTTTTGATCATCTGGTGAGTTTGTTGCAGAGTGAATCTGTACTGGAGTCTCCTGAACAAAATACAAACGTTTGCTTATTTTGTTAAAGAAAAATGTCAGGTAGTGAAAAATATTTTGGGGAAAATAAATGAAGAAATTAACTTTTTTTTAAAAAGTGGTACTCACCTCAACTTCCACAAACGTCCTCTTCTTTTTTGCTTTGACCTTTATTGGTTTTTCTGCATGAACTTGACTGTCATCTGTGCTTAATATCTTCTGTTTAGAGGGATTTGACTTTGATTTCAAAGACTTGTCTTTCGCCATGAGAAGATTCTACATAAATGAAAAGACGCTACTGTAAAGTACAAACACACAATGTGCTTAAAAACAGACAGAAAACAACTCAACGAGACAGTGTTGACTATCTCCTTACATCAAGATCTCTAAAGCTCACGTGAATTTCTAATATTATTTGACGAACTAACACGTGTAACGTTGTCTATTACTTTTCCGTTTAAAAACATAAATTAAATACATAAATTGATATGAGACAAAACAGACAAGTCACGTTTATAAAGTTATCCCTGTATAAAAGTAAAGACCTACTTGAAATTAGACGAAAACGTGCAAAGAAAACCATGAGTTCTAAACCAGGAAGTCGACTTGCTCACTAGAATGTGATTGGTCAATATTCTGTACTTGTTCTGTGATTGGTAGACGACTTCCAATGTGTTACACGAAACTAGGCGCCGGGTAAAATTGATAAAAAAAAATAAAAATAAAAAAATCCAAAATAGCTTCGATATTCAGAACAGTTACACTAACTCAAGGTTTGGTGATAAAAGATTCCAACACATAAATGTAAACATTATTTTACTATTACGTCATGTTTTGAGTGTGACGCCACGGTGATTAAATGTGATCTTAAAGCCCAAATGTATTATTATTGATATTAGTATTGCTCAGTAATAATAAATAATAATAAATTAAACAGCAACTTGTGTTTCTATGTTATTGTTTTAACGGAACCGTTTAAATGACCGCCCTGCAGTTACACCGGAAGACATTTTAAGTTGCACAAAGATGTGTTACATGACCTAAAGTCACCTGGTTGTAGATCTGCTAAAGACTCGATATTCAAGCTTGTAAATGCTGTGAGAAGTAACATGAACATTTGTCCGAGGTGTCCACAACCATGCGAGTCTTCAGTTGCCTCAGACGAGTAACTCTCAGCCGAGGAGAGTGTTTGAAACACCCTTCAACTACCGTGAGGTGAGTGAAAACCTATGACACTGCAGTCAAGTGAGGCGACGCAATACTTAAAACAATACTAACCTTTTGAATTTTTGTTGCAGGCATGGTTTTAAATAAAGTTAATAGTTACAATATGTAGTAGATATTAATCATGGTTGACTATCTGAGGAGCAACATCTGGTTTTCTCCAATTCTTTTTTTTTTAAACTAAAAACGAATATTAGTTTGATTTAGCCCTTAATAATCACCCCAATTTTCATGTGGATGCAAAATATAAAGCTAAAAAACAAATGGTTTATTCACTTAGTATTTCTACAGCAGTGTAACATTACTTATTTACTTTCTAACCCTAACCCCTAACTTATTTACTTACTTAGCTTCTCAAAGTCCTAAATAAAGTGAAATAATACTTATTTTTAACAATCTGTTTCATTTGTATACAAAATATTTGTGACTACTAGTCACAGCATAATCCCAAATGTTAGTTTCAAAGTCAACATTATGGTCCAGATTCAGCTCAAAACAAAACATTAGCTCATTAAATACATCTAAACTAACTTTACTTTTTATCTCAACAGCGTACAGCCTGTCGTTCTGAGCTCTCCGACATCAGCCAGGTCGAAGTCCTCTAGCAGCAATGAAGAGGATATTAAGAACCAGCCTATTAAGTTCTCCACCAGTAAGGCCAGTCACAGGACCTGGAAAGTCTCTCGTGTCATGGGGATGGAGTCTGAACGACCTTGGTGGAAAGTACTCCCCTTCACCCTGCTTGGTACTGCCATTCTCATGTGGTGTTTTCTGAGAAAGGAGACAAACATTGATGCACAGCTGGATAAACAGCTGCATGAGCAGCTTCCTGATTTATTTTCAGAAGATAAGGAAAAGTAGCATGTATAATTTGGTTAATTTATTGTGAATCTGGACAAAACGTGTTGCAGCTTTCTTTGTAATTGTTTGCCATGTACCGTAATTTGTGTCTCCATGGAATAAAATGCCTTTTATATTACATTTTCCACCATCTACATCTTTATTAGAAGATCCAAGACCCTCTGATTACTTTTACATGGTAGACTATTTAGCAAGCAATCAGCTAAAATCTACATATCCTGCACATCAGCATCACAACAGAAGAATATCTCACATCAGTAATGCTCATGGTTGCATGTTTTTGCCACTGTGGGTCACAAGCTCTTTAATAACCCTCATCATACACATCTTACAGAAATGATCTTTTGACATAATTGCAACAACCACAAAACTGAGGTAGCAGAAAGTTTATTTACAGCACAAGAAATCCTATGACATGCACACACAGGATTGAGAAGGTACAGACTAAAATATTTGCAAACCTGAGAGAAAGAAAAGCTGTTGTCTACAGTGACTAGATATAGGAAGTAAAGTGAAACGAAAAATGGAAGTACAAAAACATGCTTCGAACTACAAATTACAAGTCACGTGGCACACATGCTGGTAATAGTTCAAAATTTACAAAAAGAAAACCCAGCCAGACCCCCCCCCTCCCTGTCCAACCCACCCACACAGCTAAAAAGACAAAAGAAAAACTGAATATTTATGCACGTTCTCCTCTAATCCGCCTGGCCAACTGGATGTCCTTGGGCATGATTGTTACTCTCTTGGCGTGAATGGCACAAAGGTTGGTGTCCTCGAACAGTCCAACCAGGTATGCCTCACTGGCTTCCTAAATGGGGAGGAAAACAAAAGATGTAAGCTTCCAGAACACATTGCAAATTGTGATTAAGCAGAAAACAGTACAGTGGAGGTTTCACCTGAAGAGCACCAATAGCTGCACTCTGGAAACGCAAATCTGTCTTGAAGTCCTGAGCTATTTCCCTGACAAGACGCTGGAAAGGCAGCTTCCTGATGAGCAGCTCGGTGGACTTCTGGTACCGACGGATCTCACGCAGAGCAACAGTTCCAGGCCTGCAAAAAAACAACATGTAATCAATTAAAGATATGTTCATATAAAACTATAACAATCTCCAATGACAATAAAATCACAACAAAAGGCATTAAACACCCATTACATTTCAATGCAATATATACCTGTATCTATGGGGCTTCTTCACTCCACCAGTGGATGGCGCGCTTTTCCTGGCTGCCTTGGTTGCCAGCTGCTTCCTGGGTGCCTTTCCTCCAGTGGATTTACGAGCAGTCTGCTTGGTACGTGCCATTTTTTACGCTGGAAGTCAACATAAAGACAAAAACATAAATAAACAATCGGGAGAATAAATTAATCCAATATTGTGATCGTCCGTCAACAATATAACAGGCAACCGCTTCAAATGAGTCACCTCAAAATAAATAAATAAAAGCAACATCTGCAGCAGCAGCATTACGCTTCGAAAAACACTTCAACAAAACTAAATACTGTTAGCACTGCAACATTTGACTTTGAGGGGTTAGGATGGATTTTTTTGTTTTTGTATGTCAAGAAAAATACTTCTAATGGATAAACTGTTTAAACGTCACGTTTTTCATGTAAAAATGTTCTTAAAGCCCAGCCTCCATTAAGCTGCCGAGGACACACACGTTTCTGTGCCTGTCTAAATTAAAAACTAGCATAGACGGTTGCAAAATGGCGCCAGCTAGCCACCACGGAGACTATTACGAACATAAAAAACTGTTATAATCAAAAAGACGAGCGGCAAAACTTAAAATTAATGGGAACATTATCAGAAAAAGTTTCTAGTAATAAACAATAACGTCTTGGAGGATAAATGTTTGTAACAAACTTATTAGTTTCTGGTTATGGCGCGCGCTGCTGTATTGTCAATAGAATAACGAATAAAGCCAGTTTTTGTACATTTCAATGTCTGTGAACGGCATTATATGTTAAAGTAGGCCATATAAATTATCTAGATTATCACTATATAATAAAAAAACATACGCCAGTGGGTGAATAATGCGCCTTACCGTGTGTGTGTTTACAAATGTCGAGCCGGTTGAACCTCCTCTTTCCGTGTCGTCTCTCGATCATCTGAGGGGCGGAAACAGAACTTGCTATTTATAAGCTCAGCGGAGCGAAAGTCTAAGTCCCGCCTATGAACCGATATGATTGGTCTAGATTTAAACTGATCTGTTGAAGACCCAATTAGAATCATTGCCTCCGAATACGAAGTAAAATGAATGTAGCCTCCACTTTAAAATTAACCGGCACATTGTTTATTCATTTATGGCTGCACAAAAAGCGTATTTTTAGCCTAATATCTATAATCCTTTACTAAATAGAACTGTACCAAACTGCATTCACCCTGACCTTCCTGTGTGTTAAAATGGTTAAGAAGATCCACATGATTAGACCGTATAAGGAATCATGAGCTTATTCAGCATCATTCTACTGCCGACAGAAATCAGTTAAGTTGTCATCAATCCAGACTGAACTGCTGATCATTTTGAGATCTACTCGGTTATGAGGCAGCCAGAAATAGGGCAGAGGTTCTCATCCTTTGTTGAAAAAGGAGGGAAACGGATGGAGAATGGAGAGCAGCCCGCCAGTTTGTCCATACTACCCAGCCAAAATAAAAAAACAACAAAATACGGTTTATCTTTCAATCAATTTACTGTCGCTACCAAATCACCTTAGATACATTTAATTTTTAATTCTCCACTGCCTCACTTTATTAGATCAGTAAAAAATAAAAAATTTGCTCATACTCTTTGAACGCGAATTCATTTTTTTCATATATTAATACAACTTACTATTTATAATGAATTTCAAAGCAAAGTAACTGAATTAATTTGTTAAACAAATGAATTTAACCGCTTAGCAAGCGGAACGTTTTGTCGGGAAAATGTTTTTAGGCGGAACAATTATCGCGTGACACTTGTGGTGAGTTTGTGGATACATTTCTGGGCATTTTCACGTAAAACAACAACAACAACAAAAGAATTTAAACTGTTACCCCAGATTATTCTGGCTATTATGTTTGAATCTATGATGTGTCGAGTTAAATAGTTCGGTCGGACGGACGAATTTCAACCTCAATTCAACGACTTTTGGAGGAAAGCATGACCGAGCAAAGGCTGCTGTTTATAGGTATATAACAACAATATAGGTTTTTTTATTTAGTCGTCACGCTTTATACCAATTATATGAAAAAATATTACATTTAGCTTTTAAAATTATGTAATGTTATTTGATGCATTTATCACAGTTTGCATGTATTAAACTTCACATTCATGAGTTAATGAAATTATCTATTTCCTGTGTGATTTTGTCATTATTTACCAGATACTGAAGCTGAATCGAAGAGCTCCGCGTCTGTCGAAGAGAGAGATAATAACCCCCTCTGGGCTCGCACAGACAACTCCTTCAGATTTAACTTCTTCACAGGAAACTCCTCACCTCTTCAAGAGAAGCCACCTGCAGCAGAATACGCTGAGGCACCACCAGCCCAGGTTTCTTTCACAGGGCGAGGCTCAGATTTTACCTTCAACTTCCAAATCCCGCCTGCTGTAGAAGACATGGACACGACAGAGAATGCAAACACCTCTTCATCGAGCAACCAACAAATTGTCCAAGAGGAAAAGTCTTCTGTTTTACAGGCTGAAGCTTCTCCACCTGAACCGTCAGTGAAATCCAAAGCAAAGAAGAAGAAATCTGGGAAGAAGAAACCATCTGACCCCGAGCCACAGCAGAAACCAGACGAGAGTCAGGAAGATGACGAGCAGGTCAGGGTGTAATGTTTTGATTTAAAGTAATTATGGTGGCTTCCACAATATATGGTTTAATATTTGATTTAATTGATGATCAAAGCTTTTTTTGTTTGAGCAATTTACTTGTAGAAAAGTAGCAACATCCATAGATGATAAAAAAAATATGTTTATGAGTTTTTTGGACCTCGGGAAAGCATTTGATGCAGTTAGTCATAAAATATTACAATTAAAAACACAAAGATATGGTACAAATGGGGTGGATCTATAATATATAAAAAGTCTTGGTGAAACAGACTCCAATATTTTTGAATAATTAACAGATTCACATTGATTGACAGTTTCCTGTGGAGTATTGGGAGCAATTTTATTTTTGTTGGACATAAAAGATCTTTGTAAATTCTCTAAATTTTTACAGTTTATATTATTTGCAGATGACAAATACAGTATAACATGTTGGGAGAAAAGACTTAGTTCAGCTGCTGCAGATAAGTGTAGCAGAGTGGAGATGTTACCAAAGCACTAAGGCTCATGTTTGCCCAAGGAAACAGGAAACAGTGAACTTAATATGAAAATAGGTTTATTAAACAAAAGGAAATAAACTAAAACCCAACCTGGCAACCGGACCCCTCACGCACACACACACACACTCACACCAGCAACCCTGCTTCAGTCAGCAGTGCTCACACCAAGGAGCTCCCCTGCTCTACCCAGCACTCCTGCTGGTCAAAGGTCTGCGGTGGGAGTGGGGGGGTGGTCTATGCCGTTGCCACCCTCTGACCGTCCGACTTGGCGTAACGTGGCTCCACACAGTTCCACCGATAGTCTCGTGCAGGCAGTGAAGCTCCGTTCCACAACACACCCACTTGGGATCAGGGATACCAGGTTTAAAGGCCCCGGCAAAACAGCAGCCAATCCGGTGGTGACGAACAGTCCACGCTCCGTGCACTACTCCATCTGTCTGTACACAAAATCACATCAACAGTGGCCCTCATGCAGAAGAGCAGCACAACCATGCACTCACCGAGCAGACACCGCTCCTCCTCCCTCCTCCAGAGAAAAGGCAGTAACTCGTTGCACCAAGACCTTAAGGGAGCCCAACAAACTTAAAGCACTGTATAACCCACAAGCTTGTCAAACAAACTGACAGACTACATACCAGTGCCAGAAGAATCCACTGGCTCGGTCTGGCCATCGATCGGCCGTCCAGCCGCACCCTGAGGTGAGCTTAGAACCAGTCTCACATACAGCCCTCACCTGACGTGGAGCTATATAATCTGACTGGTAACCGGCTGATTGGCTACAATCAGCACCAAGCAATCAGCACCAAGCAGCCACAGCTGTGCCAGCCTGAACAAAGCAGACCCAAAGTCTAGCCTGTTACATCCACCCCGGCTTTCTGAATCGCCGTCCCGGCGATCAGCACAAACCTACCAGCAGGCAGACCCAACTTGGGAGCATTAAGCAGTGCAGGTGCACTGGAGAACCTTCCTGCACACTTCACCCAAGTCACTATACCCCTGGGACCGCAAGTACTGACCCCACAGACAGGCCAGACCCAGAAAACACAGGCCACCTCCATGGCCACAGCTAGGGGGTCGGATAACCCGAACCCAGTAGCCCAGAGGCTCTTTAAAGCCCATCTGAACCACAATTACCCCCAGACCCCATGCACACCCGGGGTCCCTAAAGGATACTCATCCGGGGCAACACAAAACACACGATGACACGGGAGTCCCCCCGTGGCCCCAGGGGAGTCGGATCACACCGAACCCAGTCCAGAGGCTCTTTAAAGCACATCTGGACCACCTACATCCCCTGGACCACATCCACTCCATCACACCCGGGCCCCTTAAGGGTATGCTACCGGGGCGATCCTGTCGCAGTCAGACCACACATTACGCAGCCCCACTGAACCAGTGAGACAAAACCAGACCATTGGCCACCCTTACTGCAGCCAATGCACAGCACTGGAGGCACCTTAAGCCCCAGGACCTAAAAAAACTAAAAACACAAACCCCAGTCCTCAGAGGCGACACCAGAGAGTACAGCCCCCCCCCAAGAATGGGTGGACAGAAGACCATCCCTGTTTCAGCTCCAGGCTCATTACATGCAGCCGGGCCACCAGACCTCCAAATCCACCATTGTCACTGTCTCACCACCCAGAACGGCTGCTGTCTTGCCTCACAACTGAAAAATACAGAACAAAAATCAATATACACAACACAAAAAAAAAGAAGCACTGACCTGTTCCCTAGGGCAAAATCCTGCCAACAACGCCAAATGTAGCAGAGTGGAGATGTTACCAAAGCACTAAGGCTCATGTTTGCCCAAGGAAACAGGAAACAGTGAACTTAATATGAAAATAGGTTTATTAAACAAAAGGAAATAAACTAAAACCCAACCTGGCAACCGGACCCCTCACGCACACACACACTCACACCAGCAACCCTGCTTCAGTCAGCAGTGCTCACACCAAGGAGCTCCCCTGCTCTACCCAGCACTCCTGCTGGTCAAAGGTCTGCGGTGGGAGTGGGGGGGTGGTCTATGCCGTTGCCACCCTCTGACCGTCCGACTTGGCGTAACGTGGCTCCACACAGTTCCACCGATAGTCTCGTGCAGGCAGTGAAGCTCCGTTCCACAACACACCCACTTGGGATCAGGGATACCAGGTTTAAAGGCCCCGGCAAAACAGCAGCCAATCCGGTGGTGACGAACAGTCCACGCTCCGTGCACTACTCCATCTGTCTGTACACAAAATCACATCAACAGTGGCCCTCATGCAGAAGAGCAGCACAACCATGCACTCACCGAGCAGACACCGCTCCTCCTCCCTCCTCCAGAGAAAAGGCAGTAACTCGTTGCACCAAGACCTTAAGGGAGCCCAACAAACTTAAAGCACTGTATAACCCACAAGCTTGTCAAACAAACTGACAGACTACATACCAGTGCCAGAAGAATCCACTGGCTCGGTCTGGCCATCGATCGGCCGTCCAGCCGCACCCTGAGGTGAGCTTAGAACCAGTCTCACATACAGCCCTCACCTGACATGGAGCTATATAATCTGACTGGTAACCGGCTGATTGGCTACAATCAGCACCAAGCAATCAGCACCAAGCAGCCACAGCTGTGCCAGCCTGAACAAAGCAGACCCAAAGTCTAGCCTGTTACATAAGGAAAGATGAAGTTGATTTGATGTTAATAAATTGACCTTAAATCTAAATATAATAACATGTATTATTTAAGCTTTCAATCAATCAAACTTCTGATAAATGGTGTTAAAATAGAAACAGTGTCTGAATTCAATTTTTTTGGGTGTAACTATAGACAGCAGAATATGTTGAAAACCACATATAAATGATAATACGTCAAAACCATTCAAATCAATTGCTTTGTTGTAAAAAGTAAAATGTGATTTTGTTTTAGAGCGCAGAAGAGCAGCTGAACAGGCAGCTGGACTGGTGTATCGAGCAGCTGGAGCTGGGACTGAGGTCTCAGAAGGGGACGCCAAAACAAAGTTAGTGTCACAGTTTTATTTTGAAGTCAGGATTCGTGCACAGGCCCACAAGAATTTAGGGGAACTTGAGGCCAAGATGCATTTTGCTTTGTCTTAACAGGAAAAATAAAGCAGGTAAAAATGAAAAGAAAATGAATTGATTTAAAGCAGGGGTGTCCAAAGTGCAGCCTGTGGGCCGTTTATAGCCTTCTGAGTGATTGTGTGAGGCCCTTGACTGCAATATAAAAATGTTTGAATTTTGGTAGCCTGGCAAGCCATTCTTTATATGTGGACATATACAGTAGTCTGGCCACGACCCATTGAAACGACTCATTTATGGGGGCAGGATCAACAGTTGTCTTTTGCTTTTGGATAGCGCTAGGACCAATCAGAGCAACGATCTTAGCCAGCTGGTGACTTAAACTTTTACTGTATCCCATCGGCAAAGCAGCAAATACATCTTTTTTCAAAATAAAGGACGTTAGTGCCTCTATCTGTTCACGTCTTAAAGAAAAGCCCAAATCTAAATCGTTCAAAGTTGATGACAAAGTCGTTTCAAACAAACGCCGTTCCTGAGCTGCTGCCATGTTGCTTCATTTCAAAGTCGTAGCTCTGCCGTCATCGGCTAATCCCACCCACCAAACTTTTAAAGCGTTGTGATTGGTCCACCAAATAGTGCACTGTGATTGGTCCGGTATCAGACCGACCAGAGCTGCAGAGGCTCCAATGGAGCGTGGCTAGTTTACTAGGCTGGGTTTATGCACAGTCACTGCCTGGTTACGATAAGCCAGCCCCCTCACTTCCAGCTCAAAGCTGTCCCTGCACAGATCGGACAAGATGGCATTATTTAGCCATTTCCTTCAAGACCTTGTTTTGTTTTGTTGTTGTTTTTGTACCTCCTTCCAAGACCTCTTGGCCAGGTCATGTTTGTAAATGAGAACATGTTCTCAAACATTTTACCTGGTAAAATAAAGGTTGAAAAAAATAAAAGACCAGCCGCACATCACGGGTAGACGATGTCCACCGGATTTTTGAAAAACACACAGCGACGTCTGCGAGCAAGCGGGTGAAGGCTGTATATATAACCAGCTTCACACACAGAGCTGGAAATGTTCATACTGGCTTATTGAAAACCAGGAAGTTCTAATAAGTGCTCCGTGCATAAAGCCCATTTTGGCCGACCAACACAGAATGTTGTTGCAGATAAGCAATTTTTAAAATGTGAAGATTTGTATTAATGTGAGGCCAAAGAAACGACACAGGTTTAAACCCTGTTTAGAATGAAAAATATTAAGTACAATAGAAAATATTTGTCTTTTTTATAACATCTGTTTTTGTTTTGAGGGTCAGTACACTGACGTTTAGTAAAAAACAGATTTGTGAGCTTCACTCATAAAACTTAACTAAATACTGCATCATTACCAAAGAAAGACTGACCCATAACACATTGTTTTTGCTGATGATGGACACAATATTTATCTTACACCAACAAAAATAATTGACCCATCAAATCCAAGGAATTTGATGTTTTATTATTTTGGATATTATTTGAGATGCACGATGTTTAATGTGTTGTTGAGCAGGTAAAAAAATATTTTTCAAATTTAAACAGATTTTTAAAAAATGAGTGATCATTAAACAAATAGAATTACAATAAAAGAATACAAAATATCTACAAAGAGAATGAAAGAATGATCAGAAAGATGGAAAATGACTAAATTGAGACGTGAATTGTTAAAAAAAAGTCAAATGAATCTCAAAACGTCTTATTCAAACGTATGCAAACCGTTTGGCACCAGGCAACGAAAGCTAAATAATGACTAATAGTCACCAGTATGTGACAAAATACCACCTTAAATGACATGAAACCAGAATGAACATAAATCTAGAATGTTGTGAAACGATTCCAGAAATTCACAAAATGGTCACAAATGACATGTTCAGTTTTTTTTTCTTTTAATCTCACTGAGCAAAGTCATGATGATAAATGTAATAAAATGCTCTAAATGTGTGTGAATGGACATTGAGCTCCACTGATGTGTTTTCTGTCTGTAGAGGAGGAGGCCTCTCGAGCGCTGAAGACTCTTCGTAGCTCCAAAGCTCCTCTGGTGAAGAAGAGGCAGGTGATGAGAGCCATGGCGGGAGATTACAGGAAAAAAATGGATGAAGAGAAGAGCAAGCAGTTCAAGCTCATTCAGAGCGGTGAGTCGGTTGTTTAAGCTTTTGTGTGTAAAACTGTGCGGTTGAAGTAGTTTTAATTAACACGTTTCTGTCTGGCAGAAGTTGCATCAGCTCAGGTCAAAGTTGTGTCAGATTGCCCAAAAAAGTCGGTTTTTCACCGGAAAGCTGAAGTGAAAAGCCAACCACTGTCCTCAGAGGATCACCTGCCGCTGACCAGAACCCAGGATGATGAAAAGTCAGATCCACAGACGCAAGAAGGGACTTCATCTTTTGTTCTTGTTCCATCAAAGGAGGAGTTTAGCTTCAATTTTTTCTAGTTTTTCTGCCCTGAAGATGATCTTTCCCCAGATGAACTGATGTAGGGAAAAGTGACACCTAGTTTACCTGAACACTGATGTCATTAACAGAAGGAAAAACATGAGATGTGCTGAAAGTATTCAAATCCTAGGGTCTAATATTCAGAACCTTTGATTGTAATCTTTGTGTGATAGTTCTAGAAATAAAGGATTATGGTTAAGTTTCTCCTTTGATACATTTTTTTTAATTAAACATTAAAAAGCTTGTCTTTGTGAGAGGCATACATTATTTTATTATTCTGTCTACATTCTAAAAGACGAATGTTTGTTTTTAAAAGAATTTAATAGAATAGGAAAATCAGTTTCTGATTCTGGGTGAAGGTTTATACTGAGAAACGATAGAAACGATTTGCTGAAAGTTACTTTTAGAACCTGGTATTTTTATGTTTCTTTATACTAATTTAATAAAATCCAGCCATCATGTGTATATTTACTACAATCATGTATAAATACCACACTTTACATGGCTCTCACATTTTCTATTTACATTTTTTTGTTTTGATTTTTACTGTAAATATTTAGTTTTGAATCCAATGATGCATGATATATCCAGACTATATTTTATTTCCCCCCCCAAAAAAAAAAAATTACTATACAATTGTAGTTTTAAGTACTTTCACGTATGCAGATTACATATACAGAAAATAAAGTTATTAAAATTTAAATGTTTATGATCTGATTGGTCTTATTTATAATGTGAATTGAAGTGTAAAGTTTTCAGTTTCATCACCTGATCTTTCATTTACCTTTTTCAAGACCATAGTTGAGCTTTATGTGTTAAGCTATTAGTAACCTGATGAAAAGTCTTTTCAGAGAGGACTGATGTCCAACAGCTGTTTTAGTCAGAGGGGCAACACTTTGGAATCATTTCAGTGATAAATTAAAACAATGAAAAAATATGAGAAAATTCTAATAAATGGTTTAAAATAGTGTTTTAAAAGTATAAATGAATAAATACAGATCTAAATGAGAGTAGATGATGGATTTTCTGCTGATCCTGTATGCCTAATTTTGATTTTTGCATGATGAGAAGAACATTTAAATGGGATCATTGTAATTAGAATGATCAATATTTGCTATTATTTTGTTCTATTTATTGTAAGAAATGAAAAATCTTTGTGAGAAGGGTAGACACTCATAAGCTGGAGCCCAAACAGGTTTTGTCTAAGTTTACTACTCAACCTTTATTTTGTTGATTTAATTGCTATTAATGTTGTAATAAATACCTGTTCTATTACATTACTGATTTTATTTTATTATTCATTTTAGTCTGAAAAAAAAACTAAAATAATATTAATGATTCAGATTTTTTATCTTTTTAAAAAGTAGAATGGGAAATAAAGTGTTTTCTATATTCGCTTTTCCAAATTTATCCAGGTGATGTTTAAAAATCCATATTATTCAGGAGTCTATTGGAACTCTAGTAACATGAATAATTCCAAGATAAAATCTCATTATAAATATAATTTTCAGCTTGTTAAACATAAACAATTTTATATTAAAATTTAAACTTTAAGAAGATTTTTTTTTCATTGAACGTTTTGGAGTTTTCAACAGGAAAAGGCGGAGTTTCAACCCGAGCACAAATCAATGTGACACACATCACGAAAAGTTAGTGCTGCCGATGAAACAAACTTTTTGCTGGCTGTACATTTTTACCCTCAAACATATTTCTACTCAAGGAAACACTAACTTACATGTGCTGTCTTTGTATGGGTTTATTGTAGTTTACTAAGCGGGTTATAAATGAAGTTTTGAGGCGGAGAAGTAACGGTTTTAGGCGCTAAGCTAAATCAACACCAGACGTTCGGTTAACTTCGCACAGAAGTGGGACTTTTCTGATTCATTTCGCGGTTTTTAATGTCGTCTGTTTATCTGTTTTAATCGATCGAGGAGCGGAAATGTCCGAGTTAAGTGACGAGGCCAGTGAATCCGAGCAGCTGGGCTCCAGCCTGTCCCTGTGGCTGGGTGACTCCCTGCTGCTACCCGAACTGGATGTCCCTCTGGACCTCCACACAGCCTGCTCCATCGGCCAGTACGACGTGGTGGCGGAGTGCATTAAAAAGTCTGCTCCTTTTATATAGAAACAAATGATCATAATCATCATCAGGAGTGCTCATTGTGTCCCATATTACTGTTTGTTTTCAGGAATGAAGTGAACCTGGATGGTAAGAACGTTGGAGGATGGACCCCACTCATGTATGGAGCTTACATTGGTCACGACAACATTGTCAATCTCCTGCTGGAGGCTGGTGTGAATGTGAATGCAACCACTGCTAAAGGACTCACTCCTCTGATGCTGGCTGCAAGCTGTGGGAACGAAAGCATCGCGTACTTTCTGCTTCAGGTACAAAACCCAGGAATCTGCTCATGTTGGTGAAGAAAACACTGCAATTAAACCTATAAGGTCACGTGTTTCATGTTGTGAAACTGATTCTTTTTATTGTATGTATACCTTTATTTAACATTCAATAAGAAAACCGAGTACATCATCAGGTATAAACTAAATAAAAATGACCCCAGGACTGATCCCTGAGGAACACCTTTGGCTATACAATGGAGGCTAATGTTCTACTTGAATACCCTGACACCTGTCTGTCTCATTGACAGCATGTTCAGACAATCCAGTATTGAATTTAAAGCTATGTCTCTAATTAAAAGTCAGCATCATTTAAAAAAAGGAGGGTCACTAAACTTGTTTTGGAGCTAATATTTTACTATCAACATAAATCACCTTGTCCCCAAAGCAAGGGGCGGGCCTGGAGCTGAAGGATTCTCGAGGCTGGACGGCTCTGTTTCACTGTACGAGCACAGGCCACCAACAGATGGTCAAGTTCCTGCTGGATAACAACGCTGATGCTAATATCAAGTGAGTGTCTTGATGCATAAACCACAATAATGGGCTCTGTGCACGCAGCTACGTGACGTAATCTCCGGTAGAAGGTCAGGATGGACGTAAACTTCCGGTAGCCGCTGGAAGCACATACTGCGCTTGCTAGTTTCCTTTCGAGAGCTTGTAAATCTTTCTTTTTTTGCAAATCTTTCTTCTTTTTTTGTGCGTGGCCTTCTATGTCGAGCTTTTATGTGTTCATGTCCTAAACATGACATGTACACTGACAAAATTTGCGTTTCAATAACAAACTGATAGCAGGTCTAACCACCACTGCTGTGTGCCGTTCTGTACATTAGGTACGTTCGAGATGAGCCAGTTCTGCGCAGATCCGATCACCAGTGATCGGCGCCCAGTGCATGCCGGTTAGATTTCTGTCCGACTTGACGCCGACTTGCTCTGATGTCATGCCTACGTAGGCAACGATAACCTCGTGAGATCAAGGCGGCCGCAGATTTTGGAGCAAGGCGCTGCAGTTGCTCTCCACCGACTGCAAAACCGAGGGCATGACGGGAAACGCCTGGCTCTCACCTGATCTCAGATCTGATTGGTTCACGTTTTGATCCAAACATCCTGTTGCAAAATGCGAAATGTTATTTGTTTAAATATATATTGTAAATTCATGCCACGTTGATGATGTCAACTATAAAGGCCACAGTGAGAAATGTGATTTGTTTCAAAGAGTTTTCAGTAGGAACTGTTTCCATTTTCTATAAAGTTCTAATAAAACTACTGTCTGATTTTTATAATCAGATCATTTAGTACAGAGCAGTATCTTGTTTATTTTCTTTGACTGATATGATCTCTCTAGATATATGTCTATTATTTAGTTTACTTTAGTGTTGATACTTTATATTGTTCACTCTTGAATTTGTTTTGAAATACTTTGAACTTCAAATAAAGATTTTGGAAAAAACGGAAAGTCATCTGCTATTACGGACATTAACGCGATATCTTCAGCCTTATCATCACCCACGAGCTACATTTAAGAAAATCTGTCCGACTTAAAAGCAGACTTTTAGCCGCTCCCCCTGCTGCGTCCGCCTGCTCTCGTCTGTTCTCCAGGCGAGGCGCAGTTCATCTCGAACAAGCCCATTATCAACAAGATCAACTTCCCACCTCCCATCTTTAGCACGGAGACCGGAAGTCTCGTACCATCCTCACGCCAAACACGGAACTGATGCGTGCTCAGAGGCTATTGACTTAGATTTCATTTTAATTTTTTTTTTTTTCCTTCTAAAGGGAACCAGGATCAGGCTTCACTCCTCTGATGGAGGCTGCTGCTTCTGGACATGAAATCATTGTTCAGCACCTGCTTGATCACGTGAGCTGGTTACAGACTATTTTGTACTCCGTTAGTTGAGAAAACCTCCAACGTTTAGTTTGTTCTATTCTAAATGTTCTCTTGTTTTCTGCTCATTTCTGTGGAAAAGGCTCAGAATATGTGATCACATATCAGAGGGTTGAAGTCGTTTCTATTTAAAGCATCTCTTTGATTCTTTTACAGAAAGTTAAAGTAGATGATCGTAATGCTAAAGCAGAGACTGCTCGTGCCCTCGCCATGATGTACGGCTACACAAAGATCGTCAGCCTCATTGACTCACGTTCTCCAAGATTTAAACCAGGTGCCTGTTCCAACAGCTACAGCTCTTCATTTATTGTTTTCTGGTAGACTCCAGCTTTGTTAAGTTTATGTTTCAACCCTTCAGGACACTTTGAAGACCTGAGCTCCTCTGAGGACTCGGACAGCGCACCACCGAGGACCCGGCCCAGTCGGAGCCGAGCTAAAGGCGTGAGCATCCACGACGGGCCTCAGGCCATCGCAAAGTTCAGAGTAGGAGGCAACAGCAGCAAACTGCACAGTATGTCATAATAAACATCTGCTCTGCTGAGCTGTAAATTAGTCAAATAATGGTGTAAATAGTTAATTTTTGTTAGACTTTATTGCTAAAGATTGCGTTTCTGAAGAAAACTTTTACTGCCTATCAATGTTGAATGTAATTGATTTCATGACAAATTGAAGGCAAATGCTTTTCATGCTAGAGTTTTAAACTAAGATTTAGTTGCTTTTGACAAAATTTGAAAATAAAATGCATGATCTGCAAAATTCCAAGATCTCACATGATCTGTTAGCACACTATATATGTGTTGTTTATGACTCTCAGCTAGCGCTACGTCAAGTTGTTACTCAATATCTGTACATTTGTCTGGATTAAAGCCATTATTGTGTTTTTAAGGTCCGTTGGCTTTGACAGTCACCTTGAATGGATTTGACTTCAAAAGTCGTTAAACAACTAATGATTACTTTAAGTTTATTTAGAATTTGCCCCAGTGGACACACACACATAGGCCAAAATCATTCTACCTTTTGAAAATTACGTCAGAAATGAACAAAAACAGCTGCAGCTGTCACACTTCCTTCTTATTAAAGCTGAATGTTGGATCATGATCTTTTGTCCTCGTAGAGCCTCCCGCCGTGCTGCCGGGCTTCATGACGTTCCGTGATATTGGAGAACAGAGTGAAGACATCTGCCACAGAGACGTGACTTCACCGATCAATGAGCTGGACGGTCAGAGCCACAGCAGCAGAGGTGAGACGACAGAAAATACAGTTGTTTCTGACGAACATTGGTTGACATAATGATAATTTATTACTTTTTAATGAAGACGACAGTCCGTTCTTTGACAACGACATGCCCACCATGAGGAGCAGCAGCAGCAGCAGTGAAGGTCGGCCTCATGTGACAGGACTCAACTGGGAGGGATCTGTGGAGAGTAACGAGGTGAACGCAGCAGCTTGTGCTGGAGAGGACATTTATATTAGATTTTTCTTTTTAAACTGATCAGATTCATTTCATTTTCACAGTTAAATAACAAGCTGGTAATACATAGATTCATAAATGCGATGGATAATTGCCAAAAAGCCATCTAGTGCTTAACGAATCTCCACATAAACATTAATAACTAACAATTTAGAATCATAAAAACATCAAAAGTGATGTGTGAAGACACGTCCAACCCTCTGTATAATACACTGAGTCTGACTTATATGAAACTGATTCTCAAGTACATATTTCTCCACCAGGATTCAGACCAGTGCAAAAAGAGCAGCTTTCGTAAAGTGAATAAGGGGCATCACTCGAAAGGCAAGACTCGCCATGGGAACAGTGAATCGGCTCACTCCAGCGGGACAGGAGACTCTAACAAACACACACACATTGCTCCCCCGCCTTCCTGCGCTGGTCCAAAGGTACGTCTGTGCTTCGTTCATATTTATTGGTTCTAAAGAAGAAAATCTGTGATTTCGCTTTTATGTTTTGTGTCTGTCTGATTGGGAACATTAAAATATTAGTGTCTAAAGTTAGTCTCTCCTGCAGGATCTGGCAGAATTTTTGGAGCAGATTGGCTTCTCCAAGTACCTCCCGTTACTCGAAGAACAGGACATCGACCTGCGGATATTTCTCACTCTGACAGAGAACGATCTGAAAGAGATCGGGATCACGTATGTGCTCGTTTTTGTATCCCAGTACACACAGTAATTTTAACTTTCGGTAGTTCTGATTGCCGTTCTTGTTCTCCAGACTGTTTGGACCCAAACGTAAGATGACTTCAGCCATAGCGAGGTGGCACAGCAACACTCGACCACCCAGCGATGCTCTGGAGCAGGCGTACGCTGACCAGCTTGAGGCTGAGATGCAAGAGATGGCCATACAGCTGCACAAGGTACTGAAGAAAATACTGAGACTTAACTTGAACCTGTTTTCACCACATTGACCTGCCTTGTAGCGCTGTGAGAAGATAGAGAGCCTGCAGAGCCAGGTGTCTCAGGAGAAGGAGCTGCGTACAGTGATGGAGGGATGCCTAATGGAGGACAAGATGGCATGGAAGAGGGTCCACGCTGAGCTGGTGGAGGACCACCGGCTGGCTCAGGACATGAGCAGCACCCTGACAAAGTCCAGGGCCTGTCAGGCTGAACTGATGTCACGTTTCACCACAGATGGGAAACGCAATCTGGAAGATAAAGAAAAGCCTGATACTGGTGACAAAAGTAAGTTACGCCAATAGATTTATATGTTTTTAGAATAATAAGTGACTTGATGTGTTTTTGTAGCTGCAGAGGAGCTGAGATGTTCCACTGTCGTTGAGCTCATGAAGAAGATGGATTCTTACCAAGAAGAAATAGGTGAGTTAAGAGTAAAAGGTCAGAGGGGGAAATGGTTTTGATGGATTAAAGCTGATGTCTTGTTCCGTCACCACAGCAGGAACTCTGCAAACCATCCTTCACAGTCTGAGACGACTAAGCTCCCCTGAAAAAGTCTCAGACAGCTGGGAACGACCTTAGATGACCCAGGTGACGGCTTCTGATTCAATGGGCTCTGTGCACGCAGCTACGTGATGTAATTTCCGGTAGAAGGTCAGGATGGACGTAAACTTCCGGTAGCCGCTGGAAGCACATACTGTGTTTGCTAGTTTCCTTTCGGGAGCTTGTAAATCATCCTTTTTTTGTAAATCTTTCTTCTTTTTTTGTGCATGGCCTTCTATGTCAAGCTTTTGTGTGTTCATGTCCTAAACATGACATGTACACTGACATAATTTGCATTTCAACAACATACTGACAGCAGGTCTAACCACCACTGCTGTGTGCCGTTCTGTACATTATCAACAAGATCAAATTCCCACCTCCCATCTTTAGCACGGAGACCGGAAGTCTCGTACCATCCTCACGCCAAACACGGAACTGATGCGTGCACAGAGGCTATTCTCTCAACGTGTTTATGTTTAATTTATTAAACTTAACTTTATTATATAAAATCTTCCAGTGGATTCTGCTAATACTTGATGGAGGGTGATGTAACCACCCTGAACAGTCTCAGTGAAATGAGAGAGGCTGAGGCCAGCCCTGCTGGAGCAAAGCGGCACAGCGAATGGAGCGGGCCCGATGCTCATCTGTGATTGGATGATGGTCCGGATGAGGCTCACCAGATGAGGACAAGCTGAGGAACATGTCAAGCAGACAAGAAGGGTTCATGACACTCGGATTGCTTGTGCTGGACTCCTGTGGTTGGGTTGTGCAAATGCACAGAGGAGGGAGTGACGGTGGATCAGAGGGTGAAATACTGTGAAGCTTCTTCAAAACAGACATGTCTGATTCAGATGTACAGTATGCTCTGCAGAGATCAACTTTACAAGAAATTATTTTTGGTGTTTTAAGATGAAAACTGCATTTTAAAATGCAATCATTACATAATTATTGGGGTAAACATAAAGAGGATTTCTCCTTAAAGCACAAACATCCATCAGTCCCTTTTCTAATACCTTATATGTCACTGTCATACTTTCTTTTTTTTTTTAAACCCTAGAAATAAACCTGGATGTTTTCAAATATGTTGACATTTGAAATGGAATTGAAACGTCAGAAAACTGAGAGTGAATGCTTTAATAGTCATTGTCCTTATTTTGAACCAACAAGTAAAACATGCAGTTCAATAATGGCTGTGAAAGTTAAGAGTTAACGCACATTAAATAGAAAAGTGCAGAGCCAAAGAAACTTTGAGCAAACATTGACGTGTCTGGTGTGAATGTGAATCCCTCGGCTGCAGAGGTTATTGAAGGTTTGATCCAGCTTGGATCTTTATCAGTGTAAACATTTGAGAAAATGTTCACTATGTTCTAATAGGATCCATTAAAAGCAGACCATTACCTAGAGGTAGAGTGGGAGTTACACTTGTAGGTGTTCTTTATTCAAACGTTTCACACAAGGAAGGTCTAAACCAGAGTAAAATGTGTTTTAAAAGTCTCATAATTTCTCTCTTAACATATTTAGCAGGATTAGATGCACTGTTAGACTATTGTAAACATGGCAGACTGAGTCTAAATGTCAAGGAATCCTCTTCAGATTGCCTCTTCCTGGGAGGGTTTGGCAGTAAATCAATATGTTGACAATAAACAGAAACAACCTTGGAACAGTTGGGATGTTGGCTGAGTTTATCTCCAGCAGCTGATTCAGACACGACAGCCTCAGGTCTGCTGGGTTTCTGACTCCATCCAGCTCATCTGCACTCAACAGGGAAACAAACAGGATTTCTTGGACCAGAACAGTTTAAAGTCAAGTGTTTTGATTTAATGTATTGCTTGAACTGACAGCCATAAATCTCTGTTATAAATTAATCCAACCGTATCTACAGTACATCAAGATAACTTATGTACAAACGTTTGTAAGTTGTACCAATAATCACTTGTGTGCAGTCTTTAGAGTTTTATAGGATTTAAAACTGTAAATTTAAACATTTATGACTTCATCTAGATGAAGTAATCATGGAGTCTGAGACCAAATGCAAACATGTAGTTTGTTCTTAACCGGCTGTCCAGATGAACATAAAAACCCTTTCTTTTTCAGAACCTTGATCTGATCTCACTTCAAAACGTTAATTTTCCAACATGATGTCCCAGTTCCATGCAGGACGTCCCGTCTCTGTGGACCCTGTGTGCGTGCTCCGAGGCACTGAGGCAGTGAGCTTTCCTCTCCCACGCAGGACAAGCTGTGTGACTCGCTCACGTGTACTCACACAGGTGACCGCAGCCGGCGGGGCAGTGAGCGCTGCTCTTGAGCCAGTTCATAATGTGCTCCAAATGTCCTCCGTGGCTGCAGCCCTGACACCACACAAACAGGCCCTTCACCACATGGTGGCACACCGCGCACACACTGGCACACTGACGGCACCTGAAGGAAGGACACGGCTTGTGAGTGCTTGATTCAGGACACGATTTCTGTTTGCTAGTGGAACTTATGGCACAAAAAGAAGAAAAAAACCAGTCCTGTCATATGGTTCATCAGATAATTTGCTAATAAGAAAAAAAAAACATCTTCCTTTTTGACGACAAAAACATGCACGTGGAGCTGCTTTAGCTCAGGTATTAAAATAAAAACAAATACCATATTTGTATAGTTCTTTTCTAAGTCATGGGCTATAAAGCACTTTAAATTACAGTCAATCACACGCAGTGAGCTACATTATAGCCACAGAGTAGTTGAGTCGGATCGAGGTCAGACTGCATTCACACTGTAAACGGTAAAACCTCACAGGTCAAAGATAAAACTGAACAAACTTATGAACTGATTCAGACCAGAGTAAACGATCTATATGAAAACACCCAGATTGTGGACCTTTGGCAGCATTAGATACCTGATGGGTGTTCCATCAAATGTAGCGTCACAGAAACAGGAAATCAATACATACTGCACCTTAAGAGTCAACTATTTTTCCACACATGGATTGCAGGTAAATTCACTCTCATATTGCAAAAATAATTCTGTTATTTGAAACATTTGTCAGAACTTTGAAGAAACAGCTAGTTTACAGGATGCTCACAATTTTCAGAAGGTATCTTGGACCTCATATGCAAATGAGGAATAAAGTTAATGCCCCATTTCTTGTACAGCAATGCAATTATATCAGGATGCGCTCACCATGGACAGGTACTACTAACTGCCATTTGTGGCTTCATGTTCACTGCACAAAGTGGGGTGGGAACCATTTACAATAAAAGTTGATGGAGCTTTTAGAAAAACAAATGGTGGATATCAAATTTGCTCTGTGAGAGACAGAACATATTGAACTAACTGTTGAGTCTCACAGCTGTTAGTATGTAAACAATGCTTTATAAAAATCAAACAGCGAGCCAGAATTCGTACCGGTCACAGATCCATCCCTTGTTGCTCATTGGTCGCTTGCAGTTGCTGCAGTTGATGTGCAGAGTTGTGGACGTCTGGTTCAGGCAGGTGATGGCATTGCATGTACTCAGCTTGATGACCTCATTGGACACGTTCCACAGCTCGAATCGCTGCAGCAGGTCTATGTAGGACATGTACCAGTGCTCCTGTAAGGGTAACATGCTGGATTATAATTTACTCACTGTGCAAAAGTGTCATCTAAACATGCAACTAGCTGTATTGTACATGGGTTCTTTACAAAGAAATTGTTCTGACCTGAGTGAGATCATCGATCTCCTTGCGAATCCTTTCCCCCAAAACGATGAGCACAGACACGGCCATCTGCACATCGCCCTGCTCAGCGTAGTAGCTCAGCATCTCCCGCACTATGGGGCAGAAGAAGCTGGCAGGTAGGTGTGGGCTGAACAGCGGCTGGGAAATGGAGATGAGAGAGAACGACTCAATGGGCGTCAGACAGGTGACTTCTGCCTCGTTGCCGCTGACGTGCGGAGAGTCGGCCTTGTCCTGCTGAAGATGCTCCGGAGCAGACGGGTTGTCCATGATCTCATGGCGCAGCTGGAAGGCCTCCTGAGGCAGCGTGTACTCTGGCTCTTCTGCTAACAGAAAAGAAGTAAACAGATAAAGGAACACTGAGGATGAAGTACTGATAAAGACAACTAACTAGTCTCTTTATATACAAAAGTGTGACTGACCCGCTTGGTTATCATGGTCCATGGAATAGAGATCATCATCATCTAACTCTGCATCACCAAACATATACTCTGCAGGGCCGTCACTGCCCTCCGTCTCCTCGTTTTCTGAAATTGAATTAAACATAACTTGTTATTTGTGAAACCTACTCAAATGACCCTGAGTCCAGGCTGATCTTTAGGGATAAATCAATCCCTCTCACCTTCATTATTGCTGATAAGCGAGTTCCCAGGTTCCAAATGGATGTTATCCTGCCTGCTTTCACCTTTACTGCGCTCCAGTCTGCTCTCTGCGCCCATCCCAGAACCCATTTCCTTCATACTGAAACTGAAACCATAACACAATCGTTTTAGTTTAGTTTATAAACGTTGGGAACTTTTTATTTGGGGAAGTAAATTAATTTACCTGTTCATTAACGGCAAAGAGCCAAGTTTACTGAGGTTGTGGTTTGGAGTGGGTGCAGCCAGGTTAGCTGGGTCTGAGAACATGATTCTCAGCATGGTCCATGTAGTGGAAACCTTTGTATTACATAATGTTCAATTATATAAAGACTTTGTATTACAAACAAATATACAAGGTCGAGTAATATGACCGTATCCTGAACAGAAACACAGCTATAATATTAGGGTTACAATATAAATCTAAAACAAGTATCAGTGTTATGTTACTCAGTCACAAACTACTCATAGTTAAGCTTAATCTAACAAGCAGTTTGTCCCAAAATGATGACTTATTACAACTACAATAATAACAGCTGGATCACTTGTGTGAGAAAAGGAGAAAGCAAACAAAATCAAAAGCTCTGCTGACTGGTTTTACCTGCGGTCTTTTGAGCTCCTGAGCCACCTTTGCGTTGTGATCACACAGCTCAGCAAACGGCTTCCCGCTGAGGAGGTAGAGTTGTGCTGTCTTGACAAACCAGTCCATGCGGTGACTGTCCAAGTCTGTTTCAAAGACACTAAGAGCACTGGACACGTGGGCAAACTGTTCTGTCGGGTTGGCCTTCTTAAAGGAAAAAAAGGGGTAGCGGCGGTCACCTCCGGGGTACGGCTTCCTGTTGGTGTCACTACTGATCAGAGTATCGTTCACTGCAAAGGCCAGGTCACCCATCAGTCCAAAGCACAGACCTTCAGGGTTGGCCTTGTCCACAGGACGGGTGGCATCTTTAAACATGTGCTGGTAGAGTGTACTGTCTTTAGAACCAGAGAGCAGAAAATGAGGATCGTGCTGGTGGCGCCACACAATACCAGTGGTCACATCTTTGTGTTCCTCGAACGTGGCAAAGGGAATGAAAGGTCTGCGAATATCCCACACGTAGATGTTGTGATCCACCATCATTGAGCAGGTGGCCAAATGAAACTTCCTCTCAGGACGCCATTTAACTCGAGCCACCGACGCGATGGTCTGGACACAGTAGATCTCTTTGGCCCTGTTTGTGGTCATGTCCCAAACCTTCACCATCTTGTCTCTACCTCCTGTGGCCAGCCAACCCCTGAGACAGAAACAAAAAGTTGTAACGTGACACCAGACAGGAACATAAACATGCTAAGTGTTCCTGAAATGCTAAAATTGAGTCTTTAAAAAATGAAAGGCAGCAAGCAGAATGGATCATAAACTGTGGAAAATGAAAATCACATTTTAAAAAGTTTACCTGTCATCAGGGTGCCAGTCGCAGCAGAAAACAGGGCCAGTATGGGCAGTGAACATTCTCTCAAACCGATCTGGTCGTCTGATGTCCCACAGCTGGACGTTACCATTCTCAAAAGATGCAGCAAACGTAAAATAATCCTTCATGCTGAACTGGACATCCCTTACACTCTCTGACTGACCTAGACGAACAACAGAATCACACACAGAAGCAAATTAGAGAAAAATAACACCAATGCTGATGGAAAAATGCCTTTAATTACTGGAGATACGTGACGTACAGATTATACTCCAAAACATACAAAAGAAGAAATGTTTATTGCTCAGACTAAAGATTGTTTAGCATAATTTCAATAAGTATTTAGTGTTCAAAAAGACAATTTCAATCTTCTTATTACATGTTCAAATGCGTCATTACCTTGAAAAGTCAAAGTATATTAGAGCTAATCAAACCTCTATACAATGCCTATAAAAATTAATTACTCCCTTGGATGTTTAACCCTTATAAATCAAGCATGAGTGACATAATTTAGCTTCTTTGACAAAAAAATTATTTAATGTCAAAGTGAAAATGAATTTTTACAAAATAATGACAAATAAAAATATAAGAGATCAAATAAGTGATTGAATAAATATTCACCCACTTGAAAGTGACTGACCTAATTCAAGAGAGGTCCACAGCCAGTTAGTGCTAGTAGTCTCACAATTAGTGAAATGGAGGTCACCTGAGGTCAGTGGCTGTGTCTCAGTGATTATACTATAATGCACCTGTGTCTGCTCTGTCCATTCATTGGTTAATCAGTACCATGGTTACCATGGAGACAGAAGAACCTCCAAGCAAATCAGAGAAAATGTCAGTGAAAAGTATCAGTCAGGTGATGGACACTAAAACATTTCTAAGGCTCTGAACATCCATCCTCAAAAAATGGAAGGAACATGGCTCCATGTGTAAATCTGACTAAATCAGGACATCTTCACAAACTGAGTGACCTGAGAGAAGAAGATTAGCGGGAGTCCACCACTACTCTGAAGGAGTTACAAGCATCATCAGCTGAGATGGGACAGACTCAATACAACAACCGTTTCCCAGGTTCTTCACTGGTCAAAGCTTTATTTGAGAGTGGTGATGAGAAAGCTACTGTTGAAGAAAACTCAGATTAGGTCTGAACTACAGTTTGCCAAAAGGCATGTTGGAGACTCCATGGTCAAGTGGAAGAAAGTTCTTTGGTCTGATGAGATCATGGTAGCCTCACAGCAACAGCACATGGTAGCCTTCCATGCATGTGTGTTAGGTACTCTGGTTTCCTCCCACAGACCAAAAACATGAATGTTAGACAATTGTTAATTCTAAGTGGCTTTGGATAAAAGCATTTGCTAAATGAACAAACAAACACCATGTTTGGCAAGCATCAAACACTACACATCACCACAAACACTCATCCTCCTCAGCAGGGGGCCCTGGAAGGCTTGTAAAGGTACAAAGTAAAATGAACTACAGCTTGGGAGAAGATTTATTTTCCAGCATAACAATGACCTGAAGCATCCAGCTAAAGCTACATGGGTTTGGAGACGCGTGTCCTGAAGTGGCCCAGTCAAAGCCCAGACCTCAGTCCCATAGAGAATTTGTGGCTGGACTTAGTGTTGTTCACCTGTCCACACAGACATGCTGTGATCACAGCCAAAGATTCATCTACTAAATACTGACTGGAAGGTGGTGAATACTTGTGCAGTTACTTATTTTGCTAAGTATATTTTGGCATTATTTAGTATAAATCAGGTTTTTTTTGTAAATTTTTTGTCAAATAAGCCAAATTATGCTGTTCATAACTGATTTATAAAAACAATAAAAGGGTAAAACATCCAAGGGGGTAAAATGTTTTTTATGTACACTGTAGATTGGTATTTTTAAAGAGCTTAACTTCAAATAAAAGTATACATGATTTAATATAAACAGTTTTTAATTTCCCAACAATGTCATTGCTGTGGAAGCTCAAATAAAGAGAAAACAATATTTACACTGTTAAGTGTTCTGTGTTACATCTAGTTTAAAATATACTGGTGTAAATTTGTGAATTTGGCACTTGAGAATCTTGTCCAAAGACATCAAGGGACTCAGGATGAAATGTACAATTAGGAGATGAACAGAATTATTTTGAAAGCAGTAACTTTAACTACCTGAGAAAGTGCTGACAGACTCCTTCTTGCGCAGGTCGAAGCACTTCATAAAACCATCCTGCGAGCCACTCAGCAGCATGTAAACCTCTGTTGGGTGGAAGCACACCTTATTGACAGTACGTTTGTGCTCAGTGAACAGCTGGTCCTGCTTGTTGCGTGAAGGCTTTCCCAGGTTCCACGTGACCACTGCTCCGTTAGTGGCAGCCGTGGCCAGCAGGTTCTCCTCCATCTGGTGCCACATGACATCAGCACAACTAAAGTTCAGAGATGGTTTGCGGCCGACGCGTAGGTTCAGTTTCTCCACAAACTGATCCTCCTCAAGTGCGTAGATCTTGAAGATGTTGCGCCCAGCAACCACCACCTGCGTGGCGTCGCGGCACACGCTGATGGCATTGGCTGGTGCGTCCAGGTGGCAGAACATTGTTCGGCCACTGATGGTGTTGCTGCCGAGGGCTGTGGTGACCCGTGACATTTTCTCCATGTTTCTAATGCAGATTAAAATATTCAAATCAATATGTTGAGTTTAAACTAAAATGTAAAACAACTGTTTAACAATCCACCAGCAGGGGGCACTCAGGAAAAAAAAACAAAAAACCCCAGTAATCTTAGTGGGAGATGGCCAACAAAGCAGGGGGATATAGCAAAACTATTAATAAACTATATAGTAGACATATTACTAACTATAAAAGCTGTAGTGCTCACTTTTTGAAGAACTGATGGCCTCATCAATATCTTCAGCTGTACAGATTCCTCTTCATCTGCTCCCATGAGGGCTGACCTGAGAGTCAGACTGACATATAAACAACATATGGCACGGATTTTGCACTAAATTAAGCTGAAGCTTCTTTATGCAAGCATGCAAAGTTATTAAAAGCTATTATTTACAAGTGATTTTAAATAAATCTGATAACAATAAAGTGTGCAGGATTGGGTCAGATGACTTTAGGATGGAGTAAATTACAGAACACTAATAACCTAACAATATTCATAAAAAGGCAGTGATATCCTTCAGACTGCAACATCTGAATATTTCATGAACAATTAAAAAAAAATAAAACTTTGTACAAATAAAAGAAAAAACACACATTTATAAAAAGAAATAAAAAGCAAATTGCCCCAAGACATGTTTACAAAAACCTTCTGTTGTTGCGTTACTAACTAATCTGTATTTGTAGCAGTTTTTTCCCCCACGCTGTTTAGTAAATGACACTCAACCCTCAGAATAAGGATTACTATTTACGGTGTTTACATTTTAAATGATCGTGCTTTACCGGTGTTTGTTGTGTTCTAATCACCTGATTGATTATTGGTCACTTGATGCTCACGTGAAGCTCATCTACTCACCCATGGACCAACATGTGCAGGATCCAGGCTGTCTGGTGACCGTTTTAACTCTCCACTTCTTACAGTCGCATTCCCGATTTAACGCTCAGCTGGAGATTCATTTCACTCCAAAACCTGCCGGGGAAACAACAGTCAGCTTCTGGTGAGTCGGTCATAAACATTCCGAGCACTTCCACCATAAACAAAACTGCAATGTGACGCTAACGTTAGCTAGCTAACCCAGAACCGGAGCAAGTTTACGGAGACAAAACGCACACAATAAAACACTTAAGTACACCAAACAATTAGATAAATATAAATACATATCAGAACTATCAATTTATGTAAGAATAAACGTTCTACTTACAGAAAATGTAACTATTTCAAGGGACAAACCTAATGTTCTGAAGCTGTTGCTAACTACTTTCAGCACCGGAAGTAGTATTTTACTATAATCTCGCGGGATTTCAGTAAAAAAATCGAATCTCCTTGAGTAGTGATGATGTGAATTCAGTTCACCACTATGAGCCGCTTCTTTTGACTCCGAAATACTTCACTTAGTGCTATTTGTATTTGTGTAAGTATATTTAACAAGTATGATTGCAAACACACACATGCAGAATTCTGAAACTATTCTAAATAATCAAATAAACATGAAAAGGATGAGAACAAAATAATTTAACCTCATGTTTGATCATAAAAAATACATTTAAAAGCATAAAATGTTATTGCAGACTGAACCACTGTGCCTGTTGCATTGTCCTGGTTTCTCATGAGCTCCAACTTCCTCCCTTGCTAATTAGTTTGGCATATTTTAGCATGTGTGCAAAATGCATGCACAGAAAAACAAACTTCTCTCAGACAGGATCAGCTCTTACTATTCATATAAATGTCATCCAACACATCACAACTAGTGTTCATTCTTCTAGAGAGGACAAAGGCTTGATTTGTGATTTTAGAAACATTCAAAATAAAGTAAACATGGTAAAATGTAAACAGATTTTACAATAAAACAACATATTTTTGTTACATATTTAATGTATAAAATTACTATACATTTATTTCTCTTGTTTTTTTAGTTGATATCGTGACCTCTATGCCATGAGTGCCCTGTTTGCCTGTGAGGAACCAGCCACATGGAGGAGTGTGTCTGAACGGTACTGGGATGTAGTGGAAGCCAAGGCCAGAGGCAGGAAACCTGGGAAGCTGCTGGAGCTTGAAAAGTGGTAATTTTCATTTGACATTTTTTCCCTTAAATCCATAAATAGTTTGCATTTTATTTGCTTTTTACAGAGATTTTAACAGTTTGAAAATTATCTTCTAAATTATTATCTTGTTTTTATTTGTAGTAATTTAGTTACTTCTTTTGCTAGTTTAGACCATCTCCATGACAACTGAGTGTGGGCCAAGGTTTTCCTGAGCTTGGATTACAACTACCTAGCAGGTTTAGTGCTTTGCAAACCTAATTTGGCCACCAAAGCTCTGGGTGCTCATTTATAAAACTTGCTTACGCACAAAATGGGCCAAAAAGTTGCGTAAGTCACTTTTTACGCAAAATTTGGGATTTATAAAAGAAAACGTAACGGAAAAATGTGTGCAACTCTAAGCAAACTTTTAACCTTGTAAGGACCTGTTGGAGACGTGAAACCAGTCAGAGCAGCTGGTGAGATGGAAAAATTTTGAATTTAAGACACAATTAAAGACTTGTAGACCCTTGCGCACACAGAACCAACAATCCCGTCTCTAAAAATAATTAAAATTTAAATCTGAATGAAAATATGTCGCATTTTCGAAAAATATCCCATTATGTTCATCCAGTAGTCGTCTTCAGATTATATAACAAACTGCACTTATTGGAGCATTAATTGTGATTTCTGAGACTTATGAATCCTGCAGGGACACTTGTGCGTAATGCGCTGGATGCGCTGCAGCTCAGCCAGCAGGCAGACTCCGGATGAATGGGGGAGAGTTTTTAGAGATTTCTAGATAATGACTGGACGACCGATCAGCTGATAGATTCATTAGAGCATCCTATGGATCAACTGGGTCCAGTATTAGATCAACAGAACCATCGGAACCAGTAAAACCCGGTGTCACCGGCCGTTCTCAGGTTCCCTTCAAGCAGCGATTTATCCAACAGGTTGACTGTTTGATAGGATGAACAACATGACGTGTCTTCCCCTTTGGATTAAATTAAATGTTGTCATTAAACGTTTCTCTTAGATCTTAGATCTACACCATCTCTCTGTCAGACTGACAGCAGCGCTGCAGCGAGACTGACTCTCTGCACTTCCGTGTTCGTAATTCATCACATTTCAACACCAAGTAAAACATTTTTCCGTCCATCCACCACAAGCACCTCGAGTTTCAGCCTCTGTAAAATCACGTTTTCTAAACCTCTCCGTTGTCACGATTTACTGTTAAAAGCCAGAAACCCACCGGCTTATGCATATACAATTATTCATGAGGTACTTTGCATTGACCGTATATGGCAGAATGTGGGTGTGTAGAGGAGGGTTCTGACCCAAAAACAGCTGAGCACAGCTCTAGGTATGAGTGCGATTTATAAAGCAGAATTGCGTGGATCTGTGCGTCCGCAGGGTTTTATAAATCGGAAATGAAATTTGCGTACCTGAAAATTTTTTGCTGAGCTTTAAGCAAGTTTTAGTCAGGATTCTACGCAAAGTTTCATAAATGAGCACCCTGGTCATTTAGTTTCTTTCTTTGGGCAACTATACCAACATTTAGTGGGTTTTTTATGTATTTAAAACCGTTCATGGAAACCTAAAATTTTGGTTTGATTCTGAACGGTCTTGTGATCAGGTTCCAGGAGGAGCTGCCCTCTCTGATTTCAAGTCGACCTGATAAATACGTCACTCTGCCTGAGCTGGTGAAGCTGATGGAGTGGAAGCTCACAGTGAGTGCACATCTTAAGTAAAATATAAAGGAAATTATCCAGTATTTTCTTGGTCTGCCTACAAAATGTTCTGTCACCCAGCTTCTAAAGACTTTATTAAACATCACCTGTGTGTGTGTGTGTGTGTGTGTGTGTGGGGACTTGTCTGCAGAGAGGGAAGTTCAGGCCAAAGCTGCAGCAGCTGGTTGCTTCCAACAGTGAGGATACAGTTAAGAAATGCTCCAGGAAGGCTTTCGGCTTCCTGCCTGACGTGCAGGCAGCAATTGCAGAACTCAGCTCCCTAAAAGGAGTTGGTCCAGCCACTGCTTCAGGTTGGCACACCGTCTCTTTAAATACAAGTGTAGCAAACCAGCTTTCAGCCAGCAGAGGCAAACTCAATAACTCCAGTGTGTCTGGGTTTCTATTAAAGGACTAGTGATTGATTTTCAATAAGTTCACAGAATCCTGCTCACAAAGACAGGCTGAGGGTTCTGTGGAGCTCCCTGCTCTCTCTATAAGTCGTTGGTATTCTCATCATGTTGCATACAGTTTGGTTTGTGGTTGACGGTTTTTCTTATTCCAGCTGTGTTGGCAGCCGGAGCTCCAAAGCTGACTGCGTTCATGTCTGACGAGGCCGTGGAGAGCGTACCGGGGCTGAAGCCCATCCAGTACACAGCCAAGCACTACACTCTGTACCTGGACAAAATGGCTGCACAGGCTGCAAAACTTAACAAAGGTAAGGTGATGTGACACAGAGCAGTACATTAGAATTCAACTGTTTTGATCTTCTGGTGGGAATGCATCTTTGAAACTTGAGAAAAGCAGGCCGTTTGATGCTCTGTTGCTTTGGCTTTTTGTCCTCAGTGGATCCGCAGCGGGACTGGACACCCCACAGGCTGGAGTTGTGTTTGTGGGCGATGACCACAGACGCACGGCTGCAACTCCAGCTTCTAAAGGAAGTCGATATGAAAGGCAGCAGCCCCGACTCCGACCCAGATCAGAGACCAGCAAAGAAGCTCAAAATTGGATAAAGTCATTCAACTTTTTTATTTCTTAACTTTAAAGCTTCTTTAATGTTTGTGTTGGCTGTTTTTTTTTTTTTTTTTTTTACAAAAATAATAAAATTTTATATAAAATGTGTACTATAATTTAGCATGAGTTCAATCCTTATAAAAGCATCACGTGCAAGAAGCTGAAACCAGTGAAGAAACCTCTGCAACAAACAACAACAGCAGCAGAGTGTAGCCACAGTATTATTCTTTATTTATAGTTTCTAAATGAAAGCAAAGTACAATGAACAGTACAAAATAAAACAAAATATATTCATATATATACAATATAAAATGGTTCCATTCAGAACATTTAAAAAGTACAATAGTTTGTGAAGTAATTCATGAGGACTTTGATATAAATTATCCGTATGTAAATTTAGTTTTCCTTTTGTCTTGACAGAGAAAAAAATAGCTTCTGCTTCTTCTTCTTTATTCTTTTTTGTAAACGCAGTGTTGGCACAGCCTCTTCTCTGGTCGGAGAGGCTGTTAGCTTGGCACCATTTCATTAATACAAGAAAGCAGCACAGATATATGACTCTCGTCTTTCTAATCTCTTGACTCGTTTTAGGAAACCACCTGTGATGTTTGTTCTCTTCTTTTTCCATGAATAATCTGCAGCAAAGCCAGAAACGTAAAAAAGCATCATCGATGTTACAAACCAGAAAGTTAATTTCAAAAATGTTCCTTCTTTTGCATCTGAGCCCACTGATTCTAAAAGTTAAACTTTCAGCTGACATGTTCCTGTTCCTATTTGAATGTCTGCATCCTAACAAATGTGAGAAAAAGAAGCTGAAATCGAGCACTTCTGGTGCCCTTTAGGAACCTGTAACCAGATCATTTATTATATTTAGATTTAAAGGAGCTACAGCAGTCTGCTTTACCTGCACAGTCCTGCATGAGAACACGTCTAAGAGCTAAACAGAGAAAAGGCAACCTGGCGGGGCTTGTTGGCACACAGCAGCTACAGATGTTAGCATCACTTCTCTCTCAGATTCTGTACATGATCGTAGAAAATGTTTCATACAGCAAACAAGGAAGCAGCTTTAGCCTCGGCTTTGTTTTTATACAACAAGGCGTTTGATGTGGCAGCACAATATTTAGCATATGGAGATAAAGTCAGAGTTCTGCACAGGTTTTGGGTAAAGTCACATTAGCAGGGGCTCAAAAAAGACATAAATACTGATGAACTGCTTGTGCTGCAAAACTTCTCTTTATGCTCTGAGGAACATAACGTGTGTTGCACAAACAAAATATTTGTATGTCCGTCTGAGTATGTGCCTGGGATCTCCTTAAAGCAGAGCAGCAGTTTTATGTTGTTTTTTAAACCAAAGACAAGCATTTAGTTGTGTGTGTTGGTTCTGTTTGACTCAAAACCAGGTGATTTAGCTAAAAAAAACAACAACCTAAAACAACACACCTGAAAGCTTCTCCTCCATCCTCTATAGAATCTTTTTAGTTCCCATTTTCAGGTTAAAAGAGTTCAGATTCCTCTGATTTGTATGTAATTACTGGAGTTTTTTTTTATTGTGTTCAATCTACCTTCTAGCCCTTTTTTTTCTCCCTAAACTCTTCATGGTTTCTATTAATCTTAAATTAAAGAGGCACATTAACCTCTCAGGCATCCTCTTTATCTTCATTAAAGGCTAACAGGGTATGTTTGCATTATTCATCGACAGATCTTTACCATCCCAAGTACTAATGTGATATTTCCTGATATATACAAGTTTTCAACAAGCACAGATGACTACCACAAACTGGCAGGTCTGTTTTTTACTAAATGGATCTGAAAATGGCTTGTTAGAGCGATTTCATTCCCCTCATCTAACATGAAGTCTTCTGTCACTCCTGACAGTTTCATGTGGAAGTGAAACGCTGACTGTCAAATCTGGTAAAAATAATTTAAAAAAGATGAAATCCCTTAGGCAGCTTTGGACATTTAAATGAATTATTGATTGAAAGACTGAAAAACGGAACGCAGCGTTGAGTAAATGTAATCGCAATCCTCGCTTTGGCTCTCCAAAATAGCTAGACTCGCTCCAGAGATAAAACATGACAGAAGTCTATAATTTGCTGTCAGTGAGGGATCAGAATGCTGCAGGGGACAGTTTGGACGCTTGCAGAGTTATGCTGCATCGACAACTTCATGTAACAAAAAAAAAAAGCATATATATATATAACATATTGGCAAACGAGAAGTAAAAATGGCTACATGAAACCAACAGTCCAGGGTTTTTTCACAGCTATGAACTTTCAACAGTTTGAGCTTGTTCCACTTTTTTCTGATCACACACGCTCGCTCACATTTATACAAAATAATAACTTAAGCTGAAGTTACAGGTTTCAAACCAACAAACACATGTTCCCCATCAGTGAGTCTTTTTTATGGCTTATTGTTTAAAGCACTGACTAAAGATTTATAAAATCTTGTTGGTTGCTGAACAAACCGGGGGATTTCGTCTTGATGTGTTTTTTTTTAAGGGTTTCAAAGCCGTACAGAGTTTATCAGGACACATCGTTTTTGCACCGTTTGAAGTTTTACTCCTTTTGTCCTCTTCAGAGAGGAAAAATTAATAAATATAGTCTTGGTTATGAACATACAATATACAACATCCACTGTCAAAAGATGAAAAACGGGGACAACAGAATAACACTTTTTTTCCTTGTTATAGTTACATTCCTTTACAAATGTATACAGTCCCTAAGAATGAGAAACTGAGGTATTGACTTGGCCTGACGCACAAACCGCCATCGCCCCCTGGGGCTTCGAAGGTCAGAGGTCAGGTGGTGACGCGCCTTTCTCCAGTTGGGTCTGTCATTGCGAGAACAGGCGGAGGCTAGAGTACGTGTGTTGCTTTGTGGCGTTGTTCTCAACGGTTTGTCCGTGATGACCGACAGAATCAGGCAGCGGTCGCTCTCAAAGACAAACAGCAGTGTGTGTGTGTGTGTGTGTGTGTGTCCTTGTCTCACTGAAAATCACAGAGCATGACATGGCATATTTTACATGGTGTGCCGAGCTGACGCCTGCACAGCAACAGGAGGCGTTCACTTGCTGAGATGATCTATCTTCTTGTGTCGTAAAGTCACTTTAATTTTCCAAATTCATGTCTTTTTCTGTGTGAGTGTGTGAACTGTTTTCTGTATCCACAGTGTAAGTGTCATGAAACAAAAACGATGCAGAAATCCTGGTGTCCTTCAGATGAGTTAAAGATGACGTTTCCTATCTGGAGGTTCACCGTAAACAAAAAGATCCAGGTTAAATTAAATTAAATTAAATGAAAGGCTGTATTCTCACTCCGCAGATTAATCTTGTCAGCTTTCCTTCTGAGCACCACTTGTTGTGTATTAGCTGTTTTTCAATTCGGTGTGCCAGCAATTTAGCAAAAAGCCACAGTGACCCCTGTGAGTTACAGCAGGGACGTGGAAGAAAAGAAATCCTGAAAAAAACCGTTACGTCACTGATGCTTTTGAGTTTTCTTTATATTTATTGCTGCTGACAAAAATAAACAGACTGTTCTGGAAATTTGTTGCACAGATTCATATTTTGGGTGCCTTAAAGCAGAATGCTGACAGCCTATTGGTTGAAGGAGCACTGCTGTTGCTGATCCTGCTCTTTCACTGCTATAAATCAGGTTTTTTAAGGAGGCACAGATCCTGAAGTCTAATCTGAGGTCATAGTGTGAATGAAAAATGCAGCTGATGAAACATCTTCTCTGAAAGGTTAATATGGATGAGTTTATATAAAAAGACGAAACGCTCCTCCAAACGGGTCTGAGGAACTGTCACCTGTACTTGTTGCTACTGTAATCCCTCTTTAATAAAAGAGACGTATTTCTTTGATTTGCAAAGTGTTTGTTTTTTTAAAAAGACTCTTGGTGGATGTTTCGTTTGAATGATCTCTTTTGGGTTTAACTTTGGAGGAAAGGAAAGGTTTTGATAGGAGAAGATGGCGTGGAGGCAGGGGGAGGGGGAGAGGGCCTTCATCAGGGGGGAGGCGGGATCTGGACCCCGAGGAGCTCGTACGCAAAGATGTTCCAAAAGATGGCGAAGAGGAGGAAGGTGATGAAGGAGAAAACGATGACCCACCAGGAGCACTGCTTCTGTAGACTCTCCTCATAGCTGCGTAGGATCAGCAGCCCCATGCTGATGCCCACCACGGCCCCCGAAAGGTGGGCCATGAAGCTGGGCTGGGGGCCCGAGGAGGGCAGCGGCGGTGAGAAACGGAGCCAGACAGCACGACCCACCTCCGAGCTCACTACAGGAGACAGATACAGATTATTTCACCTGTTCGTCACTGAAATAGACAGAAAAACACACCTGGATCTTTTTAGCAAAAATACAAGAAACATGAGAAAATATCAGTTTGTTTTAACCTTTAACTTCAACACCATTTAAACAAGGAAACATTTGATTGGCATTTTTAATTCATTTTGGACAATAAAGGTTAAAATAATGTGTAAAGTAACACTAATGTACTACTACAATTAGGGATGTACCGATACCACTTTTTTCAAAACCGTTCCGATACCGATACTTAAATCTGAGTACTCGCTGATACCGAGTACCGATACTTCTACCACACAAAAAAATGCAACAAATTGGAATACATTTTTTTTTTCTTCTCTGCTTTTTCAACACAGTCTCACTCTGAACTCGTCGGAAACAAACGCTTGGTCACTCGCCTTCTGCGGCAATGACTGATTGCAATGACTGACATATAGGAAACGTGTACAACTTATTAGCAGACTTTTAGCCTTGTACAGCGTCAGCGAACATCCCATCTCGTCATTTTGACACTGCATCGGGATTTGCATTAGAATCAACGGAGACACCGTTTCGTACAAATGTGACGAAAAAGGGCACTTATAGCGTCAGTCATTGCCGCAGAAGGCGAGTGACCAAGCGTTTGTTTCCGACGAGTTCGGAGTGAGACTGTGTTGGCTTTTTACAACAAAAAACTGAGTTAGATAAAAACAATATATATTAATAAAAATGATCACAAAACTAAAATCTAAGGTGAAAAATAACAATTTTCTGTGATTTCACAGTGAAATTATTGCAGTTTTTCACATTTTAATCAAATAAAATGAACTATTTGGCACCATCTCCAGCTCTCAACCCACACTGTTCCTCTTTAGCTCAATAGCTCCCCTTATTGTTCAATATAGGAAACTACAACATAAATCACAAGTCACAGACAGTGAAGCCACTGGTATCGGTTCCTGGTATCGGGTAACTTTAACCAATCCCTAACATCCCTAACTACTATAATAATAATAATAATAATAATAATAATAATAATAATAATAGAGATATAATAATGTAATATGATAAAGTTGAACTTTATATTCAAACATTCCAATAGTTTTTGGATTTTAAAAACTGTATTAATTTTTCTAAGCATAGTGTAATAAGATATAAGGACTAAAATGTGATCTGTGATCTAAGATGTGGTTTAAAGTCACACTATGCAGTTTTGGCTTGTTTTTAGCACCCCCTAGTGTCCGTTTTACATCACTGTCTTAAAAACTAACTGTTGACCCTCCCCCTGCTGTGCGCCATGTTTTCAATCATCAGATAAAGGTTTTCTTTGTTTCTTTGGAGGCTCCATGAGAAACACGATACAATAGATCTCTCAGCTCATATCTATGATGTCTGTGTAAAAATAAAAAAAAGTTACTCATTCGTCAGCACTCAGAGAATATAACTCAATAAAACTGACTGAGTTGTATCCATTTTTGTGTTTGCTAATGTTGATTAGCTGTGGCGGCCATCTTGAATTGGGCTGACACCAATAGTTAACCAGCTGAAATGAACATCCAGTGATTAATTTCTGAGATTTTTTAAATAAAAGTCCATCGAAGTGGTTCATGAGAAATTTTGCTTACAGACAAACAAAGGCAAAAACATTATCAGCTGCCTTTTGGCAGTGGGTGATAATAATCCTGTTTATTTTTTCATCTGATTTAATTCTGCCTTCTAGTATAAGATAATAATAAAATCTTCTTATTTTGAATTAACGGCAGAGTTAAAAGCATAATTTAGTGCTGATAACAGGATCCACTCAGGTGATTTATAATGTTCATCATGTCTGGGGAGAGGAACCACTCTACAGAATAACCCAGTCCACGTCCTTAGACTGAGTTGATATCATAACCCAAAGATGATTTATAGAAAGTGAAGTGTTTCAAAGTTTGCCTTGGCGAGCCAAGAGTGATCTCAGGAGCATTTAAGTGGATCTTTACTCCAAAAAGTGCCACTGAATGTTATTTGTTCATCCTGCTTTTCCACATGTCGCTTTGGGTGAACAAATACTCAGCACTGATGCCACAAGCCAAGAGCAAACGATGAGATAATTCAGTTTTCACTGTAGCTCACACAAATAAAATGTCACTTTTTATTTCTGAATTATCCGTCTAGTGTTTGTAAGGCATCGAGGAGGACTGTAGCGTTCCAGCAGGGTTTGGGGGCGGCAGGCTCGGGACAGATGGAGGGAACATATTGCTCACTAATGACAGTTGCAGTGTATCGGCCCTCGCGTGGAGAAAAGGGACAAGTAGCGTGACTGAAACGCTTTAAAAACAAAGGAGCATGTCCAATCAGGGCATCGCTCACTATCAGCTATTGATGTCGTCTGTTGCTCATGTTTTCTATATTTAGACACATTCAGCTTCCTTCAATATCTCTGTTGACAAAAACAAGTATCACGCATTTAAACAGAATTAACATAAAAGAGAGGCAGAGTGTTCCGAGACTAAAAGTAGAGAACGTACTGCAGACTAGCGCCAGGATCATGCGGAGCAGCTTGTACGGACAGCGCATCCCGGCCCAGTTCTGCAACACAAAACAAAAACAAACCATCACAAATATGAATCAGAAAACACCTCAGTTTCTATAAGAACAGGATCACATCACAGAGCAGAGCGATGGCAGGACTTTGACAGGACAAATTATCCACCTGGCTGCTCTCCATTTACGGGTTCCAGCTCAGTGTTGCTTTATTAATAAGCACTGTGATAATTTAGAGGTATGGGAGAAAGGGCAAATGTGTAACCCTTGAGACTCTTCAGGGTAAAAAAAACAAAACAGAACAAGATGTTTTGACACATTGACTCCACAGGATGAATAACTGCAGCAATTCAGTTATTTCAGAAGTCCCATATTAACAGTTTATTTACTTTCACAGCAGCAACAGAATCATAAAATTCTATGTATAAATTAAATGCTATGCTAGGATGTTGGAGAGGAGCGTTCAGCTGATAATTGGACCTCAGATTCAGGAGCAATGTTTCATCCCGGTCATGGAACATCTGACCAGATCGGATACTTGAGGCTCCATGGGAGTTTGCTCAACCAGTCTTTGTGTTTTGTTGACTTGGAGAAAGTTCACATTTGTTTCCTTTGAGGTCTATTCACTTCAAAGCGAGCGCTCTGGTAACGAGTCCGACTTTATTCCAGTAAGTGTTGGACTCTGCGGGTTGCCTGTCGTCACAGATTCTGTTCATAACAGAATTTCTTGAAGCAGATGCAGAAAGTCTTTGGTTTGTGTCGCTGCTTTATGTCTGGATGAAGTCCTGTTGGCCTCATTGAGTCAGAACCTCCAGCAAGTGGTGGACTGGTTTGCAGCTGGGATGAAGACCAGCACCTCCAAATATGAGGCCACAATCCTCAACCAGAAAAGGGACGGTCAACTCTGGGTTGTGCATGAGATTCTACTGTAGATGGAGGACTTCAAGTATCTCAGCCAGGGTCTTGTTAGAGTTATGTTGTTGCTGCTCAGTCATCACTCAAGGTTGAGAAGCTCAGAGTAGTCACTACTTCTCTGCATCAATAGAAGCCAGTTGAGGTGGTTTGGACATCTGGAAAAAAAAAAAAAGCCCTTTGGACGTCTTACATGGAGGAGTTCTTAGGGCAGGCCCAGGACTACCTGGAAAGATAAAATCCAACAGCTGGTGTGGGAATGCCTTGGAGTCCCTGAACTGGGTAGGTGGGGAGAAGATCTGGTTGCCATATTGAAAACCAGGAAGAGGTCCAGGAGAAGGCACAATGTTTTAGCCAATAAACTGATTACTATAGTAAAGGGTCATCGCAGCAGAGGAGAACAAAAGGTCTGAGATGAGATGTGATGAATCTCTCTCCAGCTGGAGGCAATTAGCTTAGATGTGCCTCTTCTTTCACCGGACAAAGGAGAAGGGCAATTTTGATCCAACGCTCGGCCAATCCCTTTAGTCTGTTCCAGATCTTGTTATGAAACGGAAAACCACTGCAGGAATCTGACATGTGCTTCTGAAGCGTTGCGGGAGAATCAGAAAAAATGTTGCTCAGGAAAAACTTTAAATGCCAAGTTTCTTTTCTCCCCATTCAATAGCTCTTTAACAAGAAAGAAAAAAAATGTTGTTTAATGTCAAAAGTTCAATTGGTGCACATAGTTCCAAGATGTGTTTTGACACTGTAGCTGGAGCTTGACTTGTGGGGAACACCACGGCGTTTGAAGCCTCACTGAACCTGAAAATGTCTTTTGAGTGAAGCAGATGATGATGCTCAACGACGCAAAGCTCAGGATTTACTGGGTCGAGACTAGGCAAAGTTTTACTTTAATAACAGAGAAGGAGAAGACTCATCAGAGCGGAACTAAGAGGCGCCTTCAAGGATTTCCCGACAACAAACACGCCATCACGCGTAGCAGACCAAACAAAACGTTAGCTGCTACGAGCACGATTTGCTTTGGGCCTGTCAGCAGGCTTTGATTTCCATTCCTGCTGGCATCTCTGTTGCCCACAGTGCACAGTGACATTAGTTAAAGTGATTCGTCAGATCTTACGCCGCCTCGAGACTTGAAGAGAATGTGGAAGACATTTCACATAGGAGCACTGTGACAGAAACATACTAACAAATGTCGGCGTGGGAAGAAAACCAAAAGGCACTCCAGCAGCTTCAAGAGGAGTCACATCCTGTTTTCCTTTTTTATGGTTTACATGAATAAACCTTAAAAAAACAGCTTGAAATGCTTTCCCCTTACATATTTATTAACATAGACACAGCAGGAAGAAAGAGGCTGCAGCTTTTGCGTTTTGCTCATAACATGATAGAAAAATATTTCACGTCTACATGCTCTTATTGTGGCGGGATATTTCTGACATTTAATTTGTGCTGAAAAGCATTTTCAAACCTAACAATGGAAGGGATGATGATGATGTTGGCAGTTACCATGACGACGTTGGCCAGATGCGCTGAGCACAAAGCGTACACCCCCCCAGAACCCCCCACCACTGGAGCGCGCATGTCTGTGATGGACACTGTCAGCGAGCCTGCAGGGACAGAGAGAGAGACACATTAGGAATGTCAGCGTGAGAGAGGGAGAGAAACTAACGCAGGGATGAGTGTGTGTGTGTGTGTGTGTGTAGACGAGAAACCAGCAGAGTAAAAGACAATGGCAGCATCAGATTCCTCATCACGCAGCGGCACGAGTCACCTTCCTCGCCGCGTTTTTGTCTGCAAATCTTTTAAAAACCTGCATTCACCGGGTTGTGCTACATCAGCTGATCAACACACGCAATTATACACCACATCCAGAACGCAATGCACACGCTCACTCTGTGCACGTCCATGCACAGGCAGCTAATTATATTAAAATAGCAACAAACAGAAGAAGAATATTTCCAGATTGGATTTTTTTTTTCTCCTTCAGGATGTGCTGACCACATTCAAGCCTCACTAAAGAGATTAATTTCCAGTTAGTGGGTCTCAAAATGCTTTGGGTTGTATTCATAAGCAATTTTCTCATTTAGAAAATGTAGATATGGAAATAAGCCAAGCATTTTTACACAGATTGGTGCAAACAATAGTCGCTGTGGCCAGAGGAGCGATGAAAGAACGAACCTAACGACACAACCCTGCAGCTTGGACATTTGTTTTATTTACAGTTAAATGCTACTACAGCTGTTTTACATAAAAACAGACATTTCACAGCATGAAGAGCAAAGATGGAATTAATATGATTAAAATTATGAATTTTATTAAGCTGGTAGATTGATGAATTCTATTAATATGCTGTGCAATGCTTGAACAGTTAGAATAACAAACAACAGCATGTTTTCAACTATATCTGCTTTGAAGAATTTTGTTAAATTTTTTGTAATTGACCTGTTTGGCGGCAGAAGTTGAAGCCTCTGCTGACTGTATGTGTTTCCAACTGAATTGGAATTTAAATTGTGGGGTGTCATCAAAATGTGCAGCCTGACAGCAATTATGAAGACGTAAAGTGTCCCAGGTGTTTACGATGTTATATTAAAGACATACTATGTAACTTTTTCATGTTTTTAAATCTTTTCCTTGATCCAGTCTATAAGATTATAATCCTGCCAATAATCAGAGAGCACAGATTAAACATCCACGCGTGTATTTTCCCCTCCCGCTGAAGATTCCCCCATCTCGCGCGCGCACATCAAACACCCGCGCGCGAAATTCTACTACTCGCGCTTGTATTTACCACTGGCGCGCATAATAATACTCCTCGCGCGTGCAGAATGAAGCTCTCATGAGCGTGAGTGTGGCTGACACGCGCGCGCGCATGCTGCTTTGCTCTCGAGTGAATATTCTGCTCGCGCGCGGAAATTATTTTTGTCAGTTTGGAGGCGGGTACCAAGGATTCACCGGCCCTTACATGATTGGTTACTTTCGAAGAGAGAGGCGGGACTCCCAAATGTTTATCTCTATGACGCTGGTTTGGGCTAACTTTTTTTTAAAACTTTATTAACACGTTGCCAAAAATACAGAACATAGCGTCAATGGAGGCTAACTTTAGCCAGTTCAGGACTGCGGTGAGGATGGATGGAGTGGTGACTAAATAAAAGAACTGCAAGCAACAGTAGCAGAGCCAAAGAAGATATATTTAAGTAAGTAAATTTAAAGATAACCTTGGATATTTCTCAAGTAACTGCCTGGAAATGCCTACTTTTGTTTGAGTTGTCGGAGCTAGCCATAGACGCCACTTTGGCTAACTCATAAAGTCGCATGTTAGGTTTAGCTTTGATTAAAGTAAATGAAAAATACATCTACATAAACCATTCAATAAATAAGTTAAACGTTTTTGTGTCTGTAAAATTAAAGTGTTTTCGTTTTCACTGTTGTCCGTTTAAGAAAATGTATATTTCCCTTTTAAATTGCCGATGTTTTTATAATGCAACATTTAACACGACATTAAGGTTAAAATTTAAGAAAAATAATAAATGGAATTCAGAGGAATGAAACTTAAGTTGTAAAAATAATTTTATGGGACCGTAGATTTGATGAAACATGTGGCGTTTAGGCAGTGACTCTATATTGGCCCATATTCTCATCGAGGAACTGAATTATTAATAGAAATGTTACCAAAATGATCGAAACATTTCTAGGCAGTAAAATATAGTGAATTACGTTCTATTTCTATATTTCTCCTTTACTTGCTGAGTAACCAAGTGTTGACTTGTGTGTGTCCAGTTGCCTACACTCAGCTTTGATGTTGCAGAATATTGGAACGGGAAAAAACAGGTGAGTTATGATCCAAACGCATTTTTATCCAAGTAGTTAGATTTCTTCATTTCAGCAGTGATGGTCATTTTTCTCTTGTCTTGCAGAACCAGGTACGTGATGCAGCTCTCAATTTGGTCTCCATGCTGAGAGCTGCTTTGAATACTCCAGTTCCAAATGGTATGATTTAGAAACTGGCTAATTCATATTTTCAGTACATTATGTTGTGTCAACCCAATGTCTTATTTAACAACAGTAATTGCATGAAGTAGTGACTAATGATGTTGAATGTTGTAAATGAAGTTCAGGGACAGAGCTCTACACAGCCATGGTCAGACAGTGGCAGAAGGCAGGCCATGCTACACCAGTCACCACTGCTAAATTCAGTTTCTGCACAGGCACCTTCAGAGAACGCTGTTCAACAAAACATGTCCAGGCGTGGATGTTATTTGTGAACGCCTATGAATGACACAGTTGGCTTAAGCTTTTTAAACTGTGAGATTCTTTAAAATGTGGCTTTTTTCTTTCATCAAATGACAAAAGGTTAATGAACAATAATATAATTAAGATGTGGACATTTAGAAATAAATTTGCAAATTTTAAAATGTTTATTTTATTTAATTTTTTTCAGATGCTTCACCAGGACTGTTCAAAGCCAGAAAAAATGGCAGACTTCTCTCGCTGTTGCCCATCAAAAGGACAAGAAGCACCAAAACAACACAAATCCAATTCCTCCTTCTGCACACAGCATCAGAGAAAAGTCCCAGACCTCAGATGAGCTGATGCTTTACAGGCTGGGTTGGAAAGAAGGGACAGTCAATGTAGCAGAGGACGCTGACCATAAGAAGTATGTGACCTGCTATGAACTTATCTAGAAAGAATAAATGATGGTAGTGTTTGGAATATGCACAAAGTAATGGCAATGCATAATGAAATCTAAAATCTGACATGTTCAGACCATGTCAGAATTTCATGTATTTGCATTACTGTGATTCCCATTGATTTCATAACCATTTATGTATCAAACCTGCATGTTTTAAATCTGCAGTTGACTGACCTTCTGTGCGTGACATAAACAAAAATGTCTGAACTTGAGGAGGGCCTGGATGCTTCACAAAGCTACGGGTAAGAATAGTGTCTTTATGCTCTTTCTTTGTTTTTGTCAGTGAAATAAAGCCAGTCATGTTTGTTACAATTATAATAAGACATAAATGTGTCCAAATTAAGTAACTACCAAAGGTGGATCAGGCCAACGCAGGCTGACACCTCAAGAGGAAGGATCCACTGGGTCCAGCCTTGTGAAGTTCTGGGGAGGCAAGGGCTGTCTCTACTGTATATGAAGCCCATCCAGCACACACTGGAGACTTCCCCTCTACCTCTCACAGCTCTGGAGTTCCTGGCCATGCCTAAAGCTCGCTGTGTGTCACATCATGTACCCAGGAGGTACAGCCTTTCAACGTAAAAAACAAAAGATTCTTTCCTTACTCCTTAATTGTTGATTTGGTGTGTAATAATAAATGTTCAGGTAGCTGTTGAATAATGAAGCCACTACCAGTATTTTACACCGAGTGCTCCAAACTGACTAACACATTAGAAACAGTTTTTATTCATTTTTAAAAGTATGTTTTATTTTATAGACTGTCTGATAATGACAATGTGCTTTTGGATGATGACATTAAAGGGGTAAGATAAATAATTTTGAATCTTTTTTTATCATTAGGAGATTTCATGTTATATATTCTCCATTTTTTACAGGCATCCAGTTTGGGGTCACCTGCCTCCATTCATGTGGACTCCTCACTTCTTCACAGTAAGGTCAGCATATTGAGACATGTTTAGGTGGCTTGTTCTTATGGACTGTTTCATTGTTTTCTTGTCTTGCATTTTGCCACATTAGATAAAGTTATAAACGGTAAATACAAAGTAAACATTTTTATCCCAATAGTCAGGATACACTGGGGCCAGTCTGGTGTAAACCTCAGAGGTGACTAATACATTTCAGCAGTGAGTTAGTGAGCTAAATAGAGTCTATCATAAATGTCTAGATTTAGTGCCACGAAGGTCACAATGTCCTAACGTGACTAAAATTCAACTGTGAACTCATCCTGAACATATAAAAGTGTCTCTGCAGTAAAGAAACAAATACTTGGGTTCTGGCTTGAGTCAACACAAATA